>JANSMH010000159.1:0-60960 GCA_029299595.1 Grosmannia serpens
GAAAGAAAAAAAAAGGGGGGGGGGCGACGGGGCGGGGGGGGGGGGGGGGGGGGGGGGGGGGGGGGGGGGGGGGGGGGGGGGGGGGGGGGGGGGGTTGGTTGGGGGTCGTCGCGTCGAGGGGGGTTCGTGGATTCGTGATGGAGATCGTGATCGACGGGTTTGCAGAAAAGAGGAGGAGACAGCTGCAGCGCGCAGAGGCCCGAAAGAGGAGTCGGAGAGCAAGGGAGGCGGGCGGTGGGCTGGGAGGGGATCTGCGGCCGGGCGGCTGAGGAGGCGGGAGGGCCGGCGTAGGCCCAGGCGAGAGGAATCGAGGCCGGAAAAAAGAAAGAGAGAGAGAGAGCGAGAGAGCGAGAGCAAGGGATGAACAGGTCTACAATGTATGGGGCCAGAGAAAAGAAAGACAAGAAAAAAAAGTCGAGGCACGGCGCCAGAAGGGGAAGGTGGCCGCGTCGGTTACACGGGCGGAGGGCGGGGAGACAGAGTCGCTCCTTCTCTCTGTGGGCGAGAATTGAGAGAGAGAGAAGGCGAGACGGCAGCGGTGGCGATGGCGGAAAAAAAAGAGGAGAGGATACAAGGCCGGGATGGGGACAGGATGGGACAGGATGGGACAGGATGGCAACAAAAAAACAGGGCGTCCTGGCCCCCGGGAACGTGGAGCGATGGATGGGAGGAAAAAAACGCCGTCAGTGGGGAGAGGGGTAGATGGGCCAGGCACGGGTTGGCCAATGCAGCGAATGCAGCAGAGGCAGCAGCAACAGCAGCAGCCAATGCAGCGAATGCCGCGTTTCCATGGGCAAGGATTTCTTCTTTTCTAGCTGCATCCATCAGGAGCCACTGCGCAGCTGCGGCTCCTCGGCCTCACCGCGTTTCGTCCGGGTCCGCGTCCTAGACATTGGACGCGTCCAGCAGCTCGCCGACCACAATAGTCTGGAACGCTTTCGATCCACAGCTTTTGTCTTTCGTCTCGTCGTCTTCGTCTTGTCTTCGTCTTCCTGTCGTCTTTCTGTCTTCCTGTCTTCCAGTCCGTCCTGTCCGTCTGTCCGTCTGTCCGTCTTCCTTCGTCTCCTGTCCGTTTTCCTGTCTGTCCCCGTCTTCCGTCCTCGTCTTCCTGTCTCTGCCCTCCTTCTCCCGTCTCCCCTTCCATCTCCCTTCTCTCCTCCCTTCCGTCTTCCTTCTCCCCCCTTCCATCTTCCTGTCTTCCATCTTCCTGTCTTCCATTTCCTCCCCCCCTTCCTCTCCCCCCCACCCTACCCTACAAACTCAATCATCACCGTCGCCTGCTTCAGCCCCGCCTCCTCAATCGTCTTGTCCACGTCCTCCAGCAGGTCGTGTCCCTGCGGCACCACCTTGAGCTCAAACGCGAGCCCGCCCTTGCCCTCCAGCGGCTCCGCCTTGAGCCACTCGTAGATGCGCAGCACCCGGTCGTCGGCCGCAAACCGCCGGATCACCCGTCCGGTCGGGTGCCGGAACTGGATCCGCGTCGTCGTCGGGCCGTTGGCCGGCTCCTCGTGCGGACGATCCGACGCAATCTTGGCAAAGGCCGAGACGGCCAGCTGTGCGGCTTCGTCTTCGTTGTCCTTGTCGTCGTCGTCGTCGTCGTCGTCGCCGCCGTTGGCAGCAGCCACCACCTCCCTCTCTTTGCCCTTTGTCATCTCGTCGGGATCCTGCAGGCTGGGCCGCGACTCGGTCCCGCTGCCACTGCCGCTGCCTCTGCCGCTGCCGCTGCCGCTGCCACTCCCTTGTAGTCCTCCCCCGCCCCCCGTCGCCAAGCTGTTCTGCAGCGCCATCTCCAGCATCTCGTCCTCGGTCATGCGGTCGACGTCCCGCGCCGGCTGTGGCGCCCGCGCCGTCTGCACCGGGTTCTTGCGCGTCGAGTCGAGGCTGTAGCGGTCGAGGAACTCGGCCAGCTGGGCGTGGAACAGGGCGGCCGCCGGGAACGGGCGCTCCGACCACACCTTGACCTGCTCGCCCGTGCGCGGGTCGATGATGGCCACGTGCGGGTAGTTGTCGGGGTTCTCGTGCTGGCCGCCCGGCATGTAGTACTGGATGTACGACTCGGCCGCCGGGTCCTCCTTGTTGAACTGCAAAAAGACAAAGCTCTCGCGCACGAGCGCCCGCACGGCCGCGTCCTTCCAGATGTCGCGGTTCAGCGCCTGGCACTGGAAGTCCGCCATGTCCTGCAGGTTGGCCAGGATCCACCGCTTCTCCGTCCGGCCCACCGCTCGCGCGTCGTCCCACGACAGGTGCTGCATCAGGTCGTAGGGCGGCCGGAAGAGGTCGGCCAGCCGGGCCTGGCGCGACGTCGGCGGCGCCTCGCCCGTCGGCCCGCCGTCGTCGTCCCACACCTGGCTGAACGGGTTCGGGGGGGCTGTCTGTCAGTGCTGTTCCTGTCTCCACCCTCTGTACACTTCACACCTCACCCACTCACCTCTCGCTGGCCGTCGTCGCCGCATCTGCTCGTACAGCGCGTCCACGCTCCCCCCAAAGCCGCCGTAGTCGCCGCCGTACGACGGCTCTACCAGCACCTCGGTCGTCCGTCCAATCGGCGCCCGGATCCCGTCGGCCGTCGCGCCCGTCTCGGCGTACATTTCCTCCTGTAGCCGCTTCGCCATGGCCTCGTCCTCTTCCTCCTGTGCCGTGCGCGCCACCGTCTGGGCCAGGCGGGCGCCGTGTCGGTCGTCGTGTCGGTCGTCGTGTCGGTCGTCGTGTCGGTCGTCGTGTCGGTCGTGCACGTGCATGTCGACGTCGTCGTCGTCCTCCTCCATCTCGTCGCCGTCAAAATCGTAGCCGCCGTCTCCGTCGCTGTCGATGTGGATCACGCCGTGCTCGTCCTGCCGGCCAACCCCCCCGCGGCCGGGGGCCAGCGACGACCGGCTGCGGTCGCGTCCGCTGCGGCTGCGGGCTGTCGCGGCCGCCACGGCCGCCGATGCCTCGTCTGCGGCCGCCGCTGCTTCGGCTGCTTCTGCGACCGCCGATGCCTCCTCGGCATCCAGCTCCTCGACCGCGTGGCGTCGCAGCGTCTCGGCCACGTCCGTCTCAAAGTACAGCGACACGGCCTGGTGCAGATCGCCGTTGGCCATGTCGAGCAGCTGGCGGGCCACCTGCTCGTCCGCGCCCGTAAAGGCCACAAAGCTGGCCGCCTGCTCGTCCATGTCGCCAAGGGAGTCGAGAGCGAGTCGAGAGCGAGTCGAGGGGTCGAAAGGGTGTCGCCAAATCAATACGCAAACACGAGGCTCTGCCGTTTCTACCGTTCTACCGCCCTGCCGCTCTGCCCCTCCTTATCGCTCGGGTCGTTGCTGGACGATGGCGGGCTGCGCTGTGCAGCTTGTGCATGTGGCTCGAGGACAGGTCGTTGCCGGAGAAGGGATCGATGTCAACGTTCGCTGTCGTCTACGTCTTGTAGCTCGACCGATAGAGGAAAGCCAAGGCAGGCAGGCACGAAGCTGACGAAGGCGACTGCCGTGCAGGCAAAATGGACCTGCCCCGCTCTGTCACAGGCGCGCACGGGTATTACCTACGTCACGGCTGACTAATGGAACACAGTAGGTGGGACACAAAGCTATTACCCTCAACTTAGACACTTTGAGCTTGTCTGTATCATAAACGCATCTCTCGTAGAGTACTCCCGTAGAGTCTCGATCCATCTCGTCACGAGCATCACTAAACACCTCACACATTGCCAAACACTCACACATCGCAAACACTCACACATCGCAAACACCCACACAACACAAACACCCATACATCACAAACCTCACACCGCCAGCGCTTCTCTCAGCAGCTTCTGCACGTCCAGCGACCGTTCCGACGCCAAGGCAGCCTGCAGAGCCGTCTTGATCTCGGCCAGGGCATCGACGAGCGCGACATCATCCGCCGACGGCCCAAACGCACCCTTCTTGGCCGCCTGCACCAGCGCCTTGACGGCCTTTGCCCGCTGCGAGCGTTGCTCTTCCGTGCCGACGTCGGCCGTGCGAATGTCGAGCGAATTCGCGTAGGCAAGGACGAGGCTGTTGGTTTTTCCCAAGGCCTCCTCGAGCTCTCCCTTCCCCCCTCCCTCTCCCTTCACCTCCCCAAACAAATCTGCCGCCGCCTTGTACCAGGTCGTCCGCCGCACGAGTCCAAACAAGTCGCTGCCCAAAAACGGCTCCATCTCCGTCCAGATGGCAGCCAAGACTGCCGGCGCATCCGCCTGGAGCGCTGGCCGGCTGTAGCTGCGTGCCACCACGTCGACGGCGCTCTCGGCCGTGCGCCGCACCAGCTGCTCCCTGGCCGCGTCCTTTTTCCGGTCGTCCACGTCCATGTGGTCCGTGTCGGCCTTCCCGTCCTCCTCCCCTCCCAGGGCCGCCAGATACGGCCTCGCAACGGCCACGGCATCCGCCCACATGTCAATGTCGTCACGTGCCGCTGCCACCCGCCACAGACAGCGAAACGCGTGCACGCGATACTCGTCGTTGTTGCGCTTAGCCTCCACCATCGCAATCTTGCGCAGCGCTGCCGCCATCTTGCCGTCGTCCGCCCACAGCGGCCTCGCCTTGCCGACAAAGTCCGGCAGCACCTCCAGCAGCGCCTCCTTGCCGCCAAACGTCTTGAGCGCCAGCGCCCGCTCGTACAGCGGCCACAGCCGCCGCAGATGGCCCTCGTTGACCTGGCCGCTCAGGCTGCTCGCCCCCAGCACCGCCTTGACCGCGTCGGCCGCCGTCAGCGCCCCCGCGTGCTTCAGCGCCCACTGCGCCGTCTCCAGGCTGCGCCGCACCAGCTCCGCAATCTCGGGCACGTATCGCGCCACGCTCAGGCTGCTGCCCGCGTGCTTGCTCCACACCTCCTCGCACGCCTTGCGCACGTACTCGTCCGCGTCGTGGCTGCTCAGGTACGCAAACGGCAGCAGCCGCCCCTCCAGCGCGTTGAAGTGGTCCGGCGACATCTTCGACAGCGCCAGCACCGCGTCCGCCACCTTCTGCCGCCGGTGCTCGTCCTCCGACCCAAAGTACAGCTCCACCAGCCGCTCGGCAAAGCGCTCCCGCGCCTCGTCCGGCGCTCCGCGCATCACGTATGCTGCCGCCTTGGCGTAGCTCTGGCTGACCTCGTCGTTGCGGTCCAGCACCTGCTTCTCCAGCTGCCGCAGCAGACGGCCCGCATGCGGCGCCAGGTCCGCCGTGTGGCGCGTCGCCAGCGTCGACAGCACCCGGCTGCACCCGATCTTGGTCGGCATCCCCACCGCCGTCTTCATCACCGTCTCCAGCTCCGGCCCCAGCTTCTCCATCACGCTGCTGTCCACGTGCCGCAGACAGTTGTCGATCGCCTCCGAGATCGGCGACTGCGACACCATCGCGCTGCGCAGCTTGTCCAGCTTCTCCTTGCCGTCCTCGCCCGACCGCATGTAGAAGAGGTTGATCGCCTGCGGCTCGATCGTGCTCAGCAGCCCCAGGAGCTGCGGCACCATCGCCGCAATGTGCGGCCGCAGCGCCTTGCCGCCGTGCTTGGCAATCTTCAGCACCGTCGCCGTCGCAATGATCTTGACGTCCTCCACCCCGCTCTCGATGCCCTTGTCCGACAGCAGGAACGGCAGCGCCTCGCTCATCATCGCCTTGGCGTTGCCGCCCTGGCCGCCCTCTTCCAGCTGCCGCACCAGCGTGTTCGACAGCACGATGCACAGCCGCAGCGCCGCCTTCCGCACCGAGCCCTTGACGTCGTCCAGCACCTTGAGCGTCTTGAGCCAGATCTCCTCGTAGTACTTTGCGTACTGCCCAAACGCCCGTCCCTGCACCAGGTCCTCCAGCGCCGCGCAGCTCGCCTCCCGTACCCGCCACTCCTTGCCCAGGATGCTCTTCAGCAGGTCCTGCATGATCGCGTCGAAGTGCGCGTCGATCACCGCGCCCGAGTCCTTGACCAGCGCCTTCCAGATGTCGTTCATCGACCGCTGCACGTTGGCGTTCGGGTCGAACCGGTACCGGAACAGCTTCGGGTACAGCTTGGCGTCCACCTCGGATTCCGACAGGATGTTGCTGAGCCCGAACCGCCCAAACGCCGACCGCGTCGACCATGTTGCCGCGTTCGACGCCAGCGACATGAACCTGTAGATGAGCGTCTGGTCGCCCACCTCGTTGGCCAGGTTGACGATGTCGCGGTACGACGTGACCGACTTGCCCTCGCCCGTCGGCAGCGCCCCCGCCTCGAACAGCTCCGTGTCGTCGTCCACCTTGAGCTGCGTGCTCGACCCCGTAAACGACGCCACCAGGTCGCGCACCAGGTCGCCCTTGAGCGACTCGTCTCCCTTCTCGTACACCAGCGCCAGCCCGCGAGACGCCGTCTCCTGCACCAGCTCGTCCCGCGCGCTGAGCAGCCTCATGAACGCGGCCTGGCACTCCCGCAGCCGCCCTTGCACCTCTGCCAGGTGCGAGCTGTGCTGAATCAGGCTGAACAGCCAGATCCCCGACGCTTTGAGCAGCGACGGCTTGGTCGTCTTGCAGTCCTTTAGGATCTTGTCCAGCGTGGCCGCCAGCCTGGCTGTCCGCCTGTGCGTCTTAAACGACACGTCTTCGCCCTCTTCCACATCAAGTGACAGTTCCACCACATCAGAGTCCCAGCAGGCCACCGCGGCCGTGATGGCGCCACCAATCGCAAAGTGCACCTCCACCTGCTTCACCTCGTAGAGATCATAGAGCTTGCCGAGAATGAGCTCCGTCGCATCGACAGCCACTTCCTTGCCCTTCCCATCGCCCTCCTCCTTCTCCCCCGGCACCGCGTCGCTTCCGACCGCAATGGCCAGTCGCCCCAGCGCCGTGATACAGCGCTCATCCGCCTTTTTGGCCTCGGTGCTCAGAACATCGACAAACGACGCCGTGACCGCGGCACTGTTCCCGTACACGCCCGCCGTCCACAACTGGCCGAGTGCGTCGAATATGCTGTCCTTGAAGGATGCCGAGGCGCCCGATATCTCGGTTGGCGTTGGGAATAGGGAAGGGGCATCGAGCACAAAAGCCTTCGCCCGGACGCTGTCGTAGAACACGAGCCGAGACAGGAGATTGCCCAGGGCCAAAAAGGCGCCTTCCGTGGCATTCAGATCCGACCCGACAGCAGTCTTCCACTGCCGAGCAACCTCCACGAGGGCCGCCTTGAGCCTTTCCACGCTCTCGTCGTCGTTTGCCGGATGGGCTCCGAGAATGCCAATCGCCGTTGCACCCAGCTTTCGGATCTCCTTCTTGTTCGACGTGACCAGCGACAGCAGCTCGCCAGCCCGGTCGGCCAGGCTGGAGAGCGAGCTGCGAGGAGACAGCGAGGCCAGCTCGACGAAGCACTCTCCACACTTTTCAGCCGTCGATGGCTGCTCCATCAGCATGCCTTCAAAGGATGCGTAGAGGAGGGCGATCAGGCTCTGCTCCAGATGGCCCTTTATGTATGTCCGGACCGCATCACGGCTCTTCTTGTCCGTGCGCACGAGTGTTGCAAGCTGCTGCTCCCACCCAGGAGATACTTTGAAGTCCGGCAACGCCGTCAGAAATAGGATCCGCTTGCAGTAATCGACCGCCAGCGAGAAGGCATTGATCTTTGCGCCAAGAAAGTTGGCAAACGGCGACACGCTATCGACCTCCATGCCTAATCCCGCCTCGACTGCAGGGGCTTTGAAAAAAGTGCGCACCAGCTCTTGCCACTTTGGCAAGACCAGCGAATCCATGTTGTTGCTGAAATACGTCCACGGATCCAGCCCCTTGAGGCCCTCCTCGACCACATCGCTTCGTTCTCCCGGACGACCCGCAGCAGCGAGAATGTCGATCCACCGGGCAACAGGATCGGAAAAGGGCAAGCAGTTGTTGGCCCACTTAGCGGCCGCATGCCTCGCACTTCGGCGCACATGTGGCGCGTTCTCGGACAGGGCCATGTACGTCATCAGAAGCCGTCGGAGATGTCTGTTGGCTCCTTCGCGGGCAGTCCCATTGCCTGTGGACGGGAACATGGACATCAGGCTCGACAGGGCGCCGTCAATGTTGACGACGACGGAGCTGACCGAGTCTTCGGTGAGAGAGCGGAAGAACCAGCTGACGAGGCCGAGCTGCTCTCCGAGGCTCAGCTGCGTGCTCTTTGCCAGCAGCCCGATAGCCTCGTATGCCTGAGCCCGCAACGGCCCAAGATCCACGATCGGCGGACCATCCGGCTCGGGCCAACCCTGACTAGTGATGTAGCTCTGCACGAATTCGATCAACGGCCGCCCAATGCGAAAATCCTTCCTGCCGGCGCTGATGCGAGCGATCCAGTGGATAAACTCAAACAGCGCCCTGTGAAGCTTGGCCAGCTCAAGGCCACCAGACACAATCAGCTTGACGAACCGCAAGAGGATGATCCCGTCTCGGTTCTCGATGCGTCTTTCGTATGTATCGGAATCCCCGGGCAGGGCCCTCAGGTCGCGCCGAACAAGCGCCAGGATCTCGTTTGGGTACGAAGCGGCAATGGCCGATTTGCAGAGCAGGTTGAGGATGCGGATGCGATAGGACATGGGGGAGCGGGAATGGGCGGCAAAGAGCTTTGCCACCATGTCCCTGATCTCCAGAGAGACCGAGCTCTTCTTCAGCAGATCCTCGCCTATAGTCGAGACGCGGCTGTCCTTGTGGCCAGCCGCATACAGAGACGCCATATATCTCTGCTCGTCGGTAAAGGCGCCGCTGGCGAGGAAGTGGACGGCCCGGATGCGCGTCTCGGACAGGTTCGCGCCAGTGCACAGCCACGAGTCGGGCTGGTCAAAGGAAAAAAAGGCTATGTAGCCGTGTACATGTCCGTTGGGGACCGCGCCGATGGCACGAGACAGGAGGAAGAGGTCGCCGAGCCGGTCGGCGACATAGCTGGCATCTGCCGGGTCGGCGAGGCCTATGGCGTTATGAAAGACCTCATCCTCGGCCGAGCCCCGAAGGGGCCTTTTGAGCACGGCGAGCGTCTGCAGCAGGATTCCAAACAGCGCCGGCGTGCTGGCATTTACGTTGGAGATGCCCTTGAGGATGGCCGGTATGACATCGCGGCGCTCCTTTTCGGGCAGGCGGACAATGCTGTGCTGGATGAACACAATGTCGAGATGTCTCACCACGGCCGAGTCGGTGGACTTGAACTGCTGGATGAGGGCAGCCACCGGCAGGACGACACTGTGGCGGTCTTGTTAGAGCGGCACACGGCAGGTGAAGGATATGGAAAAACACTGCTCATGAATGCCATACCCTGGCGGTTCGATAAACACCTTCAGACGTTGGGCAACGGTGGCCACCTTGGCCCTCACAGACGCGTGCTCGCTGGCGCCCTTGAGCAGAAGCGGGACGAGGAACTTGGACAGCAGCTCCTGGAGCTTCTTCTCATTGTTGGCAGCGCTGACGATCCGAAAGTCGACCTTGTCGACGAGCTCGAGCTCTCTCTCTTCGGTGGACAGCGTGGCCATGGCGCGCGATTCTGGTCAAGAACCATTCAATGCATAGGAAACCTCACGCAGACAAAGCATTAATGAGCGTGGATTGAAATGCAGCAGAACTAGGTGCGGGAACGGCGGCCGTTATATCGAGTGGCGTCGGCGTCGTCAACTTTGCTATGCCTGGCCGGAAGTGACCAGAATGGCGAACCCACCGAGATCCCCAGGCGTCCACGGTGACGAGGCGACCCACAGTTGGGTCATGTGTGGCGTCACGTGATCGATCTTGTATAATTCCCTATATGCCGTTCATAGAAAGTGAGGACGACAGTTGTTTAGTTTTCGGTCCGATGACGTTCCAGTGAATGTCTAGCCATCGGCAACAGCTGTTTTGTACGTGTGGGAAGGCGCTGGATGGCGTGCACATGCCGAACCAATCAGCAGGTGGCGGAAGCCCGCAGTTGAAGCCCAGCTATGGTATAGAGGTTAGTCATCAAACACCTCTGCAAAAGAAAGCCGCAAGGGCAAGCTGCAGGCTTCAGGACTTGCTGTCAGAACTTGTTGCGATCTCGATATGCCGTCGGGCTCAGTCCTTTCACTGCCAAGCATGGCTTTCCTGTGCAAATCCCAGATACTAGTGCACTTATCCGTGTTTGGCAGCCACTTTGAACAGGCCAACAGCAGGCCAACAGCGAATGCAGCGTGCTAACAGTTGTATCTTGGCCGATAGAAGACAATGCGTGTGAGACAGACGACCCCTCGTTTGGGCCTCGATAAGCAGCCTCCTCGCCCGACCTTGTGTGCACGAGAGCACCTCTGACAAGCACTGCCCGTAACCAAATCGCCATCTCTCGAGCATCCGCCATGGCCGACCCGTGGTCCACTCCAAACGACATCTTCCCACTGGGCGACTTTGCGCTGCAGTCGGGCGAGGTCCTGCCAGGTGCCTATCTGGCATACAAGACGTTTGGCGATCCCAAGAACCCCGTCATCATCAACACGACCTGCTATGCTGCACGTGCGTCATCGACGTCTGCACGGGGAACAGGCAGACACATCCGCTGACGAGAGACGCAGACATTGGCGACCAGAAGGGCATCATCGGCGCGGCCAGCGCCTCGCTCGACCCCTCGCGCTACTACATTGTGGTGCCGGCGCTGATCGGCAACGGCGAGAGCGTGTCGCCGTCGAACCGGCCGGACCTGCGCGGCCGCTTTCCGGCCGTGTCCTTTTTCGACAACGTGCGGGCACAGCACGCCCTCGTGCACGGCCGACTCGGCGTGGCGCACGTCCTGGCCGTCGTCGGCTTCTCCATGGGCGGCAGCCAGGCGTACCAGTGGGCTGTGCAGTACCCCGGCTATGTCGACGTGGTCGTGCCCATCTGCGCGTCCGCCCGGACGGCCCTGCACAACAACGTGTTCCTCGAGGGCGTCAAGGCCGCGCTGGTGGCCGCGCGCGGCGGCGTCAGCAGCGGCATCGGCCGCGGACAGACGTTCCCGCCGGGCGTGGCCGCGCGGGACTGGACCGCCGCCGAGCGCGACGTCGGCCTCCGAGCGCTGGGCCGCGTCTATGCCGGCTGGGGATTCAGCCAGGCGTTTTACCGCGAGCGGTACTACGACCGCTTCCTCGGCGAGCCCGACCTCGACGCGTTCCTCCGGCGCTTCTGGGAGGCCTGGGCGCTTCGCCACCACCCCGACGACATGCTGCTCATGCTGCAGACGTGGCAGCTCGGCGACGTCACCAAGACGTCCCCGGCCTTCGGCGGCGACCTGCACGCGGCGCTGCAGAGCATCACGTGCCGCGCCCTGGTGGCGCCCGGAAAGACAGACCTCTACTTTCCGCCCGAGGACTCTGCCAGCGAGGTGGCACACATGCGCCCCGGCGTCGGCACCCTCGCCGTCATCCCCAGTATCTGGGGCCACTGGGCCGGCGGCATGGGCGACAGCAAGCAGGACTGGGCCTTTCTCGACAAGCACATGGCCGATATCTTTGAGGTGGCAAAGGCTGCATCCTTCCGACGTGCTAGCTTGCTGTGATGGGGCAGACACCAGTGGCCGGCTTGAAGACGTTTTATGGAAACGGAAGGTTGATAAGATATGTATTCCGAATCAAACCTTATTTCGGTTACAGCACGTTAAGTGGTGATATTTTTACTCTCGTTATTCTCTTTTCCGTCCAGGTGACATGTGGCTTCAATTACTTATTATTGCCCAGACAAATGATAGCCTTCTTCCAGAAAATTATAGCTGGTACGTATAGAAGCTTTGTGGGAAAACTGCCCACATGCCAAGGCATCGCAGTCCCGATGTTCATCTAGATACGAAACGTATCCCCTCTCTATCCCGCTAAAACTACAAGGTAGAGTGTCCTTCGTATATCTAGCCGTTGACATCCTCCCAATGGCAAGTACTGCCATCATCATCGCAGCCAATAGCTTTATGAAGACATCCAACGTGACTAGATGCACTCCTGGTTGCGCCTTCTGTACACGCCTGAAATACAACGAGACAACAAGAAATGTAGGTAGACTCATAGGGTGCAACGTCAAAAACTCGTCTGCCAGTTCATGGGCCAAAAACCAAATGTTAAAACACTCAAGGCTGAAGAGAAACACAAAACGTGATGCTGTCATGAAAAAGGGGGTCGAAAAGCAGAGATATAGCAAAACAAAACTTCACGCTCACGTTTCGGCCACAGAGGCCTAGAGTCATCTCGCTTCAGGAAAGAGAGGCCAAGATCGTAACGGGAAGTGGATGCTGTTCGGCCGCCCATGCTAAGGAATTCCAGGCCAGGTCGGCCGTAAATGCTGGCAGTCCGCGTAGAAAGCGTCAAGCGCGCTCAAGGCAAAAAGAAACAAGGCGCACACGGTATACAGAGAGTACGGAGCACAAGCAGGGGTGCGAACTGTGATAATCACAAAGACCAAGTAAGAAGACAAGCAGAACATAAGAGGAGAAAAAAACGGTATCAGTAGAAAGAAAGCTCATGATAGTTCCCATATCCAGCCCCTATAAAGCAGCATGAAGAGATCGGCTACCATAACGTCTCTATCGATCTTTTCCACGGACTCCCAGTGGCAAGACTGAAAGTAGGAAACATCGAACAAGAACGCTAAAAGATTGATAGAACACTGCCATTCATAAAGAGTCGTTAACTTCCCGCCTAGAATTCCAGTACCACCGAGACGAAGCAGAGTCGTGAAAAGAAATGAGCGGCTGGGAAATAAAAGCGAAACATGAATAAGGAAACAAAAAACGAGAAAAACCCGACGATTCAGAAACAGGATCCACACGAAAAGCGTCGTGCCATGCTTTTTTTTCACCGCCTTGACGCCTTTCACATCCGCCGAACGCCAACACTATGACGAAAAGCATTGCGCGACGAAAGGAAAAAGCCGCCTCCGGAATAGATTACTCTGCAAGCAGGGTCAGCGCCAGCCACGATAAAAGCCAGAAGCGTCACGGGCCTACCTAAACGCCAGTAGGCGGGGGGCCCTGAGGGCCCTGGTGACCGCCGAACGGGCCGGGACCATACGGACTCACGCCACCGGGAACGGCACCGTGAACGGGGTAGTGCGGCGGAGGCGGAGCAGGCCGGTACGGGGTGCCCACGCCTGAGTTGTTCTGGGACCGACCCCAGGACAGACGGACGCGCGAGTTCCCGATAGGATAACCCTGCATCTGGTTGATAGCCATCTCAGCAGCATGACGGTGAACAAACTGGACAAAGCCGCAGCCCTTTCCAGGGGGGATCTTGACGTAGGTGATCTCTCCAAAGCCCTGGAAGAAGGAGCGGAGCTCATCCTCGGTGACGTAGCCCGAAAGACCGCCGACAAAAACAGTCGTGTTGTTCGGGTCCGTAAACTGGTTCATGGGCTGCGGGGCCATGGGGCCGAAGCCAGGCTGGTAATAGCCGCCGTTGCCACCGTTGCCCATACCGCCCCAGCCCATGTTGCCCTGGGCGGGACCGTGAGCAGGCATGTGGTTGCCATGCTGACCCTGGCCGTACTGGTGGGAACTACATCAAAGCAATATTAGCTTGCATTTCACAGGCAGTAAGTAAGTAAGGCACGGCGCAGACACGTACCGAGTCTTAGGCGTAGCCGTAGAGATGCGCATGGGACGGTTGCCGCAGTAGACGCCCTGCATCTCGACCAGAGCACGCTGCTGGTCCGTCTCGTCGGAGAAACGGACGAATCCATAGCCACGCGACTGGCCGGTAACAGCGTCTGTCATGATCTTGGCCGACTTGCAAGACGGGAAGCGAGCTTGGAACAGGCTGACAAGCACAAATTCGTTCACCTCCGGACCCAGATCTCCGACAAAGATGCTGAACTCCGGACTGCGGTCGTCACTGAGAGATCATAGCATGTTAGCCTGCATGCGAATACAAAAAGAACCACAACCATGGGCATCGCATGACTGAAGATAGCTTACCGACGGTCGACGAGGCCACCACCAGAAGCCCAGTTAAGCTTGAAGGCACGAGTCGAGTTAGGGACAGGCGAGCCATTCAGCGTCAGGGCCTTGGTGGCAGCGTCGGCAGTGTTAAACTCGACGAAGCAGTAACCGGCATTTCCAGATGCGCGGTCACGGATAACCTTGACGTTGACATTCTCGCCAGAGACGGTGCTAAAGACGTTCTTGACGAAATTCTCATCCATCCACGGTTCGAGCTCTCCCATCCTAAAAATCATCCATGTCAGTTTTTGACCGCTGCTGAAGCCCAGCTGAAGAGGGGCCACTTACCAGAGAGTCTTGGAAGACTCGCTGCCCTGCGGCAGGGAAGCAGCCTGCTGGAAGGAGTTGTCGAGAGATCCGTTGATAGGCGTCGTGGCGGACTCGGTAGGGATACCGCCGTTGTTGGGAGGGAAGTTGGCCATTGTGGTAGTCTGTTCAAAAGTCAGACATTGACTGTGCCGTGCGTGAAGAGAAAGAAAATGAAGAACAAAGTAGCGACGCGGAAAATAGCCAATACAACGGTTGTTGGCTGTCTTCAGTGGGGTCCCAGACGGGTAACGAGGAGAGAGACGAGAGTGGGTGAATGAAAATGCCTTACTGTAGTGGATTTTCAACTTTGTCGAAGATGAAGATTCGTTTGGATATTACCAAAGAAAAATTGGTGGATAAAACAGTGGAAATGGGAGGCGAGAGTGTGAATAAGGCCCTGGTCAGAACAATATCAGCACGCCGCCGACAATAGAATTCAAGAAGCCCTGACATCATCGTGCACAGTTGGTCGACATCCTGCTTTAGACCCCAGCTTTCACCGAGGAGAAGCCGAAGGCAGCTGCAATTGGCTAACGCGTCATTTTTGCGGTCGCAGACGCAGCCACCGCTACTAAGTGATGTCGTCGCAAAGGGTTCTCGCAAAAGATTGCAAGAGACAACGCGAATGCTTTGCAGTATATTGCCAACAAGCTGCTAACGCAACCCAGATTTTGCTGGAGCACCAGCAGCATCGGGTGCGCTCAGAGTGGATCGCAGTGCAAAATTGACTCACCAGTATTGAAACAGGGTATAGAACCGTTCAGCAGGAAAGCAGGACAGACGCCGTAGGTAATTTCAGATAAGTGCCGATTCAGCTCTCGTAACAACGCCCCACGCCTTGGAAACAAAACTGATCCCGTTGAGGTAGGAAGTAAGAAAAGGGCTTGGTGAAAACCGTAAAAGCTGGCTGGGCAACCGTGGTGTTGATAGGAATATGTGCAGAGAACAAGAAATCTGAAGCCGACGGACAGATCAAAATGAGATACTGGTACGGGAAGATTGATCAAGCAAGATGCTGATGTGTAACTGGTCAGAAAGTTAGCGACAAGAGCCTAAATTAGAGGTTGATTAATAGCCCCGGCGAAAAGGAAAAAAGAATCACAAAACAAAAGCACAAGGGTTTCAAGTTTGTCGAGTCACCACATTCCAAAGCGACAGAAACGGTAAAAGGCCATTCCAGAAAGCCCAGCTTCACAATAGGTCGTGTGCGTTCTAGAGGGACAAGAAAAAAAACCACTAGATTCTTTTCTCACTGCACCCTTGTGCCAGGCCTGAAAAATTTCAAGGCACCAGGCAGTATTGCGAGCAGGCAGGTTCCAGACAGCTGCAGAAGCCGGTGGCCCATGTCGCGCGTATGTACGTGATTGCGGGCTGAAGCCCGGTACGGCTAGCCCGGGGCGGTTCGCAATTTGCCAGGCGCGGGTGGAACAGTTCCAGCGAGTCTCATGGGGCTGAAAAGACGATCCAAGCACGGTGGCAGAACCCAGGCAACAGTTCTTTTCCGGCATAGTTCTTTTCTGGCATCGCCATGGCGAATGCATTCGCGGTTCGTCGGATGCGCCGGTAGTCGTTGCATTGTTTTGTTGAAAGCCCTGTCCCCGGTTGCGCTTATCCGCGCCGGCTAACGGTACCGGATGCGTCGGTATTAAAAAAAGAAGTTGCTCTCCACCGACTCTCAGATACTTTTAGACGATGACGTTTTCTGGAGCGCCCAAGCGGATGGTATGCTGCAAAGGGCCTGGCTGCGACGTATGACTGGCAAGCTCGGTTCGCGGGAGGGCGAGAGAACTGCATGCGATGCACAGCCTATCCAGAAAGCCAGGCAAGTTGCGCGCATATTCATCCCACAACAGGCGATGGAGGGGGGGGCCAGCGAGGCATTTTATATCGAATCAAGAGGAGTGGTCGTTCCGTCTGTTGCTGGTCGCGGGGTCGATGCGAGCAGGTCGCGATGGAGTAGAAGAAGACAGGAGCGCACAGAGAAATTGTAAAGAAGAGGCGGGAGAAGGAAGCGCAAACAAAGCGAGCACGGGCTGCAGACACAATTGCTTATTTCTTACCTTGTCTTTGCTAGGATTGGAGGTTGGTGGCGAGAAGGATGTTTAAAACCAGGGACTAGACGGCGCAGGCGCAAACGGTCGTCGAGATGGAGGGAGTCGCGAATAGTCGACGCGACGGGTCGTTGCGGTAATGGGGAGGGATGGAAGAGGGAGGTTCGTTGCGTAGAAAATGTCGAGTCGACGGGGAAGCAAAGATGCAGCGAGATAGGAAAAGCTCGTAGTGGGAAGGCGGCGCGATGCGACGATGACGGCAATACCACACCCAAAAAAATTAATTCTTGCTTGGAATTGCAGGGCAACGACGGGGAGAGAAAATGCGAATAGCAAATGGGAGCAAGGGGATTTGATTGACACAGGAGATGTGAAAAAAAAAAGGAAAAAGGGGAAGAGAGACAAGAGAGAGACTGAAGGGCGTTGCAATAAAGCACAAAAAGCAAGAAGCAGGGAGAAGAGGTGGTGGTGGGAAACAGAAAGTTTGAGAGAGGAAGGAAGGGCGGGCGAGAAAAAAAAGTAGGAGCACTTTTTTGTGTGGTGTGGTGCTTTGTCGAGGGGTGAACGAAGGGGAGAAAATAGATGACGGGGGTGGGCGGGAATACTGGTAAGAGACCAAACGCCCCAAAAAGTACAAAAAGTAGACGGGGGAAAAAAAAGCGAACTAATAATAACAGGCAGGGAAAGGTCGAAAACTGGGAATAAGGGACGAGGGACACGGCGGAGAGCGCAGCGAGGGAAGGAGGGACTGGGAGAGACAGAATAAGAAAGCGCAGCAGCGACCGAGCAGGTGGGGATCAGCCAGAAGGGACAGACAGGAAGGAGCAGGGAGCAAGGAGCGCGCGCAGCTGGGGAGAAGAGGGGAGAGAGACCAGCCGAGACCTTGGGGCGGGGGGCGTGGGCGTAGAGAAAAAGCGCTGGGTGGTGCAAAGAGCAAAGAGCGCGCACAATGTATGCCGGCGCAGACGCTGCCTGGATGCCAGTGGGATTGTAAACCCCGGCAGAGGGCCACGCCCTATACGTGGATGCTCCGTGCTCCGTAGACATAGTAAATTCGCTCGCTCGCGCGTACGAGTACGGAGTACGACGTAAGATACATGCCATGTGAGATGGTGCTGCGCCCGAATGGCAGCAGCGACCGGCGGCCCCACTATTGTGCTCTGCTCTACGGATTACATAGTGCTATGTATGTACGTCGTAGTGTAATTTTTGCATGTTGCGACGGGACAATTCGAGAGACTGGGGCCATTGGGGCTTCTGGTTGGATGCCGACGCGTTTGTCTAGCTTTTTTCTCTAGCTCTCACCCGGCAAAAAGTGGAGGGCGATGACGGAAGAGAGGAGAAGCGAAAAAAAAAAAAGGGAAAAAGAAGGACGAGAGAGGGGCTGCGCGTACGAGGACGATACGATTCTGCTCGTACATAGTACTATGTCTGGTCGTAGTTGTCGCGTCCTCTTGTCGCCTGGCTCCGGCCTCCCGGCTTCGGCCACCTGACGTTCCTTCCTCGTGATTTCCCCGCCTGCTGCCTGCCGCCTGCCTGTGCCGTCTGTTCTTTCCGTCGGTCGCCCCCAGTCCCTTTGTTCCGCAGGCAGGCAGTCGCAATCTGCACACCAAGCAAGGGAGGGGAACGATGCGCGCTAGCGTGACTCTCTTTTTCTTGGTACTCCCCATTATGGCCCTATCCTTTTTGCACACAAGAGCTTACTCCTAGTGCTAGTAGTGCTATTCGTAGCATGAGCCGTGCCTCGCAGGCCCGGAGTGGCGGAAGCTGACTCTCTCTGCCCCCTTTTCCGTCCTTCCAGGCAGTGCTGGCTGCCTCTCAGCCCTTGTCTGCCCCTCCTCCCCTCCACCCCGGTCGCTTTTCGTACCGACTCGCACAAATTGCGAGACAGGGTACCTGGCTCCTCCTTTCCCCTGCCTCTGCCCATTCTCTCAGCGCGGCGACTTGCAGCGTTCTCTGACCGACCTTCCGACTGAGGCGGCCGTCTCCTTGTGTTCTAATCGCCCAGACACGTGCTCTGTCAAAGAGGCGCCGCATATCCACAGCCTCAGCACAACGGCCACGCCGAAGCTAGCCTTCCGGAAAGCACAGACGGCATCGCGGCATGGCATCGCTTCGACAGGATCCCTACGAATAGATACGGGCTCGGGGCTCGGACGGAGGGGATGGCTCCAATAAAAGGCCCGCATCGATGATGACCCGATCCAGGGATCGCGAGATTTTTTCGATTTTTTTTTTCTCTGGGACTACTCGTATGTGCTTGCAGCAGCAGTGCGGGATTCGTGTCCAATCAATCAGGGTGGGATGGGCGGTTGCGACGAGCCATTTGCGAGGCCCAGATCGGACGGCATGCTGAAAAAAGGCACACACGCGCCTTCACCCCCCCCCCTGAGATGGGGGATCAGCAGAGTGGAGCAATTGCGAGAGAGAAACGAGCGAGCAGCGCACCTCGTCGATAAATCCGGCACACCCCTGCCCCGTCACGCATCTCGCCAGGTATCACCGCCACAGAAGACGGAGGGTAGGGGGGCGCTGTATGCGATCCGTGTCGGCCGACCGATCTCGACAGGCAGCGGCCTGGCTGTCGGCTACGAGAACCACGTACGCGAGTTGAAGCTTGAACAGCCAAGTGCCCATGCGAGATCCCGCGGGAGGGGGGAAGATCTCCCATCTCCCGATAATGCGATGTGGGCTGGCTGGTAGGGTGGGAAGGAGAGGGGGGACAACGGGGGATGGGGCCGGGCCTGGCTGACTGGCCAGACCCTCGACGTGCTTTGAATGGGCGTCCCATCTTGCAGCTCGTGAGGGCAGGACCAGCGAGGCAGAAACCGGGCTGCAGCATGCCGAGGGACATTTAGAGTCGCTCTTGGCACCGGCTAGGAATATGACACGTTTCTTTTCCGCCACTGCTCTCTGCCTTTCTGGAAAAGGACAGATGGTCGTGGTGAGGATGCCCCGTCACATATGTGGAGCGCACTGGAGATGTCATTCGTCGCGGGAGCTGAAAGCGGCAGCTGGGACAGGGACAGAGACAGAGACAAGCATGTCTAGAGGGGAGAGAGAGAAAGCACATTCCGACGATGTTGATGACGGTGGGACCTCACAAATCACACTGTGCCCTAGCTGGGAAGGGAATTAAAAGAAAAAAAGTCCCCGTTGACAAGGGTGCGGGTGATCAAACAGGCACACTACGGAGTTAGAACAACGATAAGCGGAAATACCAAAAAAAAAATACCAGAAAAATACTCCGCAACCCAATTGCTGGCCCTTGGGCGAAAACGGAAAAAGAGGCACGATACAGCAGCTTGCTGCACGTTTGCCCCCAACGAACGACGCTGTCTCAGTTGGGTCAGATGATTGGTCTCTCCTCCCTGTCGCAACCCTGGCCTGCATCGTTTTCATTTCGCGGGTCTTGTTTCTCGACATTGCAGAAACACACAATGCCCGCCACAGTCCACACGGTACATTAGGCGCAACGTCCCGTCTACTCCTCCTGCTGTTTGCCTTTTTGCTCTTTTTTATGCTTGTTACTTTGCGTCTCTCTGCACACCGCTTGCGCATCCCAGACACAGTACCACCGTTCCCTCGATCGGGAATGGGTGAGACGGCAGCTCCACCCGTGGGAGGTACAAATCCGGAACCATTGCTCAGCAGAGCAGGCGATCCCTCTGTTTGCCTGATATCACCGACTTCGACTTGTCCTTGGCCCCCTTCGCTTAGGCACAGAGAGACGGGTTGTCGTTCAGGCTTGCGCAACGAGCTGCCGCTCGTATTAGGCGACCGACCCCCCCCCCCTCCCTCCCTCCCTCCTCAAACGGGTATGTGACTGGATTTGTGCTTCCTTTTTCTCAGAGCGACAGCGTGCCCCGGCTGAGATAGCCTATATGCTTTGTATACTCCGTGCTGCTCCACCAAGATAGAGACGCTCCTGACGTGGTCCAGAGACCGCTTCTGTGCCCTGTCTGCTGTGTCATGGCCGCCTGACCATCTCTGCCCCATGCGAGCCTGCCCTTTGCTCTCTCACCGTCTCTGTGCCATGTTTCAGCCCGCGCACGGGTCTGCGATGTTGCTGCGTGCTGCACGGTACTATGTACTTACTCGAAGGAAGACATGGGCCTTTGGCCGGATCGGCGAATAGGACCTGTGCCTATATACTCGTCCGGCTATCCAGCAAGCGAGACAGACATGGTGGGCCAGCAGTCCAATAAGCTGCTGGCTCCAACCGCCGGTTTCGCACCCGTTTTGTTGGATACTCCCCCTGAGATACCCAACATGACGGCAGCTTGCGTCTCAGTCTGCAGCTTGGGGCGAGGTCAATGGCCAGACGCATGAGGTGTGCAATCTGAGGAAATTCAGTAAGTAGCTGTTGGAAGGCGGTACAGCTGATAGGGAGTACGGGATGCAGTAGAAGGGAGACCAATCGCAGGGCACTGACTTTGTAGTGGTTCATCCTAATCTTGAGCTGGTCGGGGTTGTATTGTAGCAGTGAGATTTGACACCATACTCCATCCTCCAGTTGCCGTCATGGGAATATAATCAAAAAACTCATGAGCAACATCTTATTCGGGTGCCAGCGCTGCTTTACCATCTACTGGTTGATATAATACTAGCTGATACCTTCCGCACTCGCATTCATTTGCATATCTTCTGCGACAAGTAGCTCTTTACACAAAGGCCGACGACGATGGAGTGGCCAGGGACTACTTAGTCACTTTGCCAAATATTCACTAATTCAGCCCACCAACCCGTCATCTTGGCTAGGAGAAGCAGACAGCTTTCTCTAACCACTGCCAAAACAGACATCTGCTCCACAAGGGTGTGTCTTAGCGTCTGAAGGCAGCAGCTCATCCCTCATTTATCTCGCAAAAGGCGTAGCGGGAAAGTCTCCGTGAATCGATCCGCGCGCGCTCGACCGCCTCGTAATATAATATGGCCGTGGCCGATTTCTGTCCAAAGGACTTTTGACATGCACACGCACTGTTCCAGACCTTTTCGTTTTTGGAAACGTCGCGATATGTCGTCTAGAAGTGGTACGTGCCAAGAAGTTGATCACAATCGATCATCTGCTGCGCTGCAATGTCGATATCGGCCTTCGTCGTTTCCAATGCAGCCAAGTGCTCAAATTATGACACATCGGATATCCTTGCATGTCCGTTAGCTCTACAAGGATTTCAGGAAAGAGAGCTGATTTATCACATTCTCGCGAACAGCAAACCACGCGACTTTTCCTGGGGCATTGAACGCATCTTCCAGCATTCCGCGTGCACTCTGAGAAGGATGTCAATCGTATGGGACAGTCGTCTGTGGGCGTATGCAATGGCCAGTTCTTTGGTGATGTCAGTTGCCTTATCACCATCAGTGCGTACCTCGCCTGCATCTTCGAGACTCTCAGCGCTGGGTTATGAGGCTGAAGCGTGGAATTTGAACCGGATGGAATATCGCACCTCCTCTGGGGTTCATGGACATACTTGTAGTGTTCGTCAAGATCGTGGTGTATGAGCTTGCAAAAATGGAACCACATGCATGACCGACACTGCGAGGATATGCACAGGCATCAAATTCGGTCTGTGCTGTTGCCGCAGCCAGTACCGTATTGATGTCCGAGCTGATTACTCGGCCCCCGGAGTAGCATGCGGTCATGAGAAGGGTGCCTGGAACGTAGGAGCCCAACATTGTAACTGCACAGAACTAATACCTTCTTCAAATGACAGTGGAGACAACCCCGAAGTTCGGTAGGCCGTGATAGAGACAAGGAGCGGGTCATTTCCACCATCCTGCTGGCAGCGGAGGCCGTATTCAGAAACCGGTGGCACATCTCATCGGGGGGCACAATTGTGACAGATGTGATTTCTCCATTCTTGAAAATACATTTCTCCAGAACGACCTGTAACACTCGGTGCAGGTTTCCGTGGAATAGGGACCGTAGTTGGAAACTACAGCTTTATGGTTATGCACATCCAGTCTCGTTTTAGTTTGAAGGACAGATAGAAATATCACAGGAAATAATAAGGGAGGATCGAATCAGTTAAAAGCATCACGTACTACAGCCGCAAGCCAGGCCTGCGATTCGCTGAGACTGTGAAAAAAGGCATTGAAGGTATGGAGGTCAGACAGGAGTTGCCCATATTTCTCGATCAGTTCTGTTTGCCGTTAATATCACGCAGTGCAATGCCGAGGAAAGTCCAGGGTGTAACTGCGGGACATTGCGACCGTAAACAAGAGCCTCAGAGAGAAACAAAACAAGGAGAGGAAAAAGTATCGGGCAGGCGAAGAGGTTGAGGACAGAGGGCAAGTAGAAATAGACCAGAAATGATTTTTGGATGCTTAAAACATCTAAACCAAGAGCCCTCTCGTCATCCCAAAGAGGAAAGAGCCTCTCCACCGTTCTTTCCACTTCCTATTTATGTATAACGTCCTCTGAGAGGAAATTCAGTCAGATAAAGCATCGAAACAAACCTGTTGCAGCGGTACGTGATAATTCAGCTCAGCCTCGCGGACTTCCGCGAGTTATTAGGATGTCGTGCTTCTGTCAATGGGGTCCTTGGCATTGCTCCTTGCAGCTATTCACGTCGATCCATTCCACAAAAACTGCATCAATACGATGTCATACTCCATCTTTTCATGAGCGTACTGAATGCAGTGGATTACGCTCCTGTCATCCTCGAAGGCGTCAGTCGTTGATTGCAGAGCGAAAAAAACGGGGCACGACATCAGCGTCACGCAGTCATGGAGAACGTCCAAAATAGAAATAGTCCGACGAGGACCGGAGGATTTGATTGGTAGTGTGGTGACGCATCTGTGTGGAATGCGACACAATCTCGCTCGGAGGCTACCTTGGGCTGACTGTGGTGAGTCAACGGGACGCAGGTTCTCCCGTCCATGACTCGCCTGCTCTGAAATCCATGGCAATCCGGGCTTGCGTCATGTACGGGAGTAGGCTACAACCCCGCTGACCTCAGCGACAGCCGGAGCGATAAGAGAGCTGAAAGCGCCTGGACCCAGTGCAGACCAGATACAACCGAGCAATCTGGAGAAAGGGAGGAAAAGAAAGGCTCGTTCCGTTTCATCGCATGCTGCATGCAATTCGAACAAGCTCGCATCTGTAAGCCCCTTCCACCCTGCCAGACATGCATGGACCCTGGGCTAACCTGCTGCTGGACAGAGAGACAGAGCCAGACAGCCGGCATCAAAGACAAAAGAGTGCCGTGAGATAAGCCAACGACCCGCGAGATACGCCAGCGATCAGCGATGGGCGACCACGGCCAGACCGGGCCCCACGGCTACATTGTCCGCATCGAGACCAAGCAGGGCTGTGTCTACCGGCCGAAGACGGTCTCCCAGGCCCTCGAGAAGCAGCAGCAGCAGCAGCAGCAGCAGCAGCAGCAGAAGACAATCGCATCCGGCCAGGGCCAGCACCGACGCTACCGCTTCCCTGTGGCGCCGCACATGGTGGTGCAGACCGTCAGCAGCTCCGTGCAGTCGTTTCCCCAGGGGAAGAGCAAGGCGCGGCTCGGTGGCAGCGCGACGGGACCGGCCCATCCACGCATCGGCGACGACTCCATCGAGCTCGGCATCGACCTGGCCCGCTCCGACGTGCCACTGCCCGGCGAATACCGGGTGGCAGCGGCGCCGCTCTTCGCCTCCGAGGCCGACCAGGACGCCGAGCTGTACCGCCGGGGGATCCTCTACCACGTCGATGTGGCAACCAATGAAGCCGAGATGATTCCGTCAGTGACAGCCACGACGACCGTAATGACGACGCCGACCAGCCCCGCTGCCTACCAGGTCGACAGCCTGGACGGCATACGGCATGGACAGCCGGCTTACACGGTGCGCCTCGTCGACGGCAGGAATGGCAAGAAGCGCAAGGGGAAGCGGGCCGGCGCTGGTGCTGCGGAAGCCACAGTCGACGGTGTCACTGATGCCGACATAGACACTGCCCGGCTGATCAGGGAGCTCCCCGTTCCCGAGGGCCTGCGTCTGTTCACCCTCGGCAGCCTGTGGGAGCAGGAGCTCTCGGGTGCTGCTGGCGACGCGGCCGATCGGCTGCTCGGCCACGCCGACATTGACCTGGACGACATTGAAAACGTCGAGTATGTCTTGGTCGATGACGACGACCTGCATTCCATGGCCGCATCGTGGGTGGAGCTCGACAGCGTCGCCGCGTCAGACGACTGGACATGAGGGTGAAACACTGTGAGCAGACTCTATGCTTGTGATCTTTGCTTTCCTGAAATTCATTTGTATCAAGCTGTGCCGTATAGAGGGTAATACCAACATAACCGCAAGCAAGTAGTGCTATCGGTGAACAGAAATGCGTCTCCAACAGTCGTGATTTGCGCCCAAGAATGTGGCTTCCAGAAATATATCCAAAACAATGTGAGATATGCCAATGTAAAGGCCCTTGCCCCAAAATATATCGTGTCATACATCATTACGGTCGTCAACATCTGGGTGAGCTGGAAGCGACAAGTCCACTTTTCGTGCTGCTTGCAGGAAGCCCATCGACTTTGTCACCTCTGCGTGGAATGCAATCGCCGCCTCTCCCATCGCCGCGGTCGTGTTTTCCAACTGGAGCCTGGTGTCGAACAGAGACGTTCGGAGATCTCTCTTGTCTCTGTTCGTGATCCGCAGGGCTTCATCCCTGGCGGCAATTGTTGCATTGGCTGCTGCGAGCTCGGCCCGAAGACTGTCAATTTCTTCTTGCTTCTCGTTCAGCCTGTCGTCCCGAAGAAGCATTTCCTTTGTCAGTTGCTCCAGGTCAGAATTGGCGCGGAGAAAATCCGATTTGCTGGAAATCACCGCCATTTCTGCCCTACGGCGAGCGTCCATATCGGTTTCCAGTTTTGTGTTCAGGTCGATGATCATCTCGCTTTGCAAAGCTGCCTTTGCCTCAACATGTCCCAGCTGTGTTTCGAGGCCTGCGATCTCCGTGTTGGCAACCTCGAGCTTGGCTTCCAGGTCTCTCGCAGTTTCTTTATATTCTTCCATGTCGCCACTTTTTTCGTCTATGACCTGTTGCAGCTGTTCAATGCGAGCCTCGGTGGCCTTTAACAACCTCCTTACCTCTTGGTGTCTTTGTTTCTCAACTGTAAGTGCATCGTCGTCAACGGAGGCCCCGTTACCATTTTCGCTGCTTATTGTTTCAAAGGTGGGTACCGGCCGACGAAACTTTTCGCTGTTGCCTCGCCTGATATATTCCAGAGTCTGCTCCAGTTTGTCGATGACTGCCGGCGCCAGGTTACCGCTGCTGAGCATTGTGCTTGCGTCCTGCCCAGCCAAGCCTTCGGCTCTTATTCTCGAAAATAGCTGCGTAACCGCATCGTCGCTTTGCATCATTGTTTCGAGGGCCTGATGCTGACGTGTGGGCTCTGTAGACATGGACGCACGAGACGCTCGACTGCTGGCTCATGATCGAGCTCTCGGTTTCGGTTGATTGAGCCGTCGTGCGGCGGTGAATTTCTCCGCAATGCGAGGGTTTTTAACAAGCAGGTAGGGACTTGCAAATCTTTGTCGCTTCTCTGGTGTCTAATAATAACCCGAAAGAAGAGGGCTTTGCTGACAGTTAAAGTATCTGGGATGGACGAATGCCTCGTTGGGACCGCTCGGTACCTGGCAGCAGAATTGTATTTGTAAACTGCTGTCGGGACGGAAGATAAATCCAGCACCGCCTCTCTTCTGCACCTGTCTGTGGAGCACAGTTTTTCGCGCCTTTAAGCGTGCTGGCGGTATCCTGGTGGTAAACTGTCGTCGTGGTCTGAAGGACAGGAGAGATGGTGATAATGGTACGACAGCAGTTCTGAGCCCAACATTTGCACCACTGGGCCAGGCGTGGCGAAAGGTTGCAACCATGCGGAAGCAGGAGACCAGTAATAGAAGGAGAGCTGAAGGCTTGTTTCCGCCTGTTTGCCGGTGGAGGGTTGAGGCTTGGCGTTATCGCGAGTGCGCCTGAGGGCCCAGTTGAAGAAGCTGTGCGTGTGGGGTCATTGTGTTGTTATGCGACCAATAGACGATACCAGCAGGTCAGAATTGCAATACCCTCTGCTTGCAGGTAAGCGCCCGGTTCAGGTGGCGGCAGCAGTGTCTCGTCGCCTCCCCTTCAACTCCCGCTACTCGGTTGATCCCGAATAACACCCCGTTCCCGTGAGGATGAGGCTCATTAATACGGGCAACTTTAGGCTCGAGGAGCGCTTCAACAACATACCACCGTATGCCATTCTGTCGCACACATGGGAAGAGGGAGAGGTTACATTGGGCGACTGGCAAAACCTGGATGTGGCCAAGAAAAAAAGAGGCTATCGCAAGATCGAACGGGCCTGCGTGCAGGCCGCGCGGGATGGATTCGGATATGTCTGGGTTGACACGAACTGCATCGATAAGACAAGCAGCGCTGAGCTTTCCGAGGCTATCAACTCCATGTTCGCCTGGTACCGTGACGCCGAGGTCTGCTATGTGTTTCTGGAGGATGTGAGCGTACCGGAGAGGCTGCGGGCCGAGCCAGGCCATACCTACCTCAACGACCCGGCGATCAAGGCTTCGTTTACAAAGAGCAAATGGTTCACGCGTGGCTGGACGCTGCAGGAGCTTCTTGCCCCCTCAAAGGTCCTCTTCTTCACCCATGAATGGCTGCCACTTGCAACCAAAGAGGACCACCGAAAGCTTCTGAGCGACGTCACTGGCATAGACAGCGATTACATCAGGCGGCCTTCTCGGATCCAAACCGTCAGCGTAGGCAGGCGCATGTCTTGGATGGCCAGGCGACAGACCACGCGTCCAGAAGACATTGCGTATTGCATGCTCGGTATTTTTGGTATCCACATGGCCCTGCTGTACGGCGAGGGTCACCGGGCCTTTCTGCGCCTGCAAGAAGAGATTATCCGGGTGACGAACGACCAGACGATATTCTGCTGGCAAGCAAAGGTCAATGACACCAATGCCAATGGAATCAGATATCTCTATGAGGATTCCGAGCTGTACGGCAACAGCCATGACAGCCACCGCCAGGAAGAGCTAAAGGAGTGGACCAGCATTCTTGCGCCACATCCAGCTGTATTTCGCGACTCCGCCCTGTATTTTCCAGAATCCAGAAACTCGGATCTGTTGAGTGCAGGCGCCGATGCGGGCGAGCCCTACACCATTACCAATTTTGGCTTGAGCATATCGCTGCCCCTGCTCTACACTTCAAAGGGTGCATGCGCCGTGCTGGATGTTGGCTACCGCAAGACATCCGAAGGTGCCGTCCCGCGTGTGCTGATCCCTCTGCACCGCGTGAACGATGGCCAATACATTCGCTTGTCGACGAAGCTTCTCGTGACGTCCGTGCCGACGGATCTCATGAGAAAGCGCACTCGGATTTTTGTTGATTATCGCAACGCCCGGTCTCCTGGTTCCGATCGGCTCCTGTCTTTGCGGCTCAGTGCGCGCACCGTCGACATGAACGACGTGCACAAGCACCCAGTCATATTCATCACCTTTAACAGACCTGTGGACATCGAGAGAGAGCCCGTGGTCTCTTCCGGGATGGACTTTATCTCTCTCCACAGTGCCGTCGAGGTTAGCGATAACACGCCGGGCTCACAGGGCGCTCTCATCCTCACGGGCAAAGGCGCCAGCTCCGAGTCCTTCCAGCTGCTGATAGGCGGAAGGCTGAGTCCTGTGCCACGCCTGCAGACAACGGCTTCGATGCCAGTCCTGCAGTCAGCAGCCTCAATTAGCCATCCCAGGCCTGTCAGGGCAAACTCTTCACAGCTAGATATGGACTGGCATGCCGACATATGGGACTCACCTCTGCTGGGCCAGAACTGCTGGAACGAGGACTCGCTAAAGCCGCTCATCGACCAGCTCTCCACAGACTTTTTTGGCTCCTGGTGCGCGTCTAAGGCCCTCAAGAACGTCATGTCTTGGCCGTACTCGCCCAAGGGGGCTCTGATCTGCTACTTTGAGCTGGACGAGTTGCAGAGCCGCACGCCAGACGCTTCCCCACAGATTGCCGCGTTGCCAAGCGGTAACGACAGCGGCTGCTTCAGCCACCTGCGTCGGTCCAATTCGGATATGACGTCGCTGCAGCGGCTGTACCAAGCCATTCGTACCGAGGGTCGAGATGCTGACGTGGTCGAACATGGCAGGGAGAGACTGACAGCTACGCTGCGGACGCAGAGCATGCCGGTGACGGGTTCAACCATGCGCAACGCGAAGTGCAATAAATAGCCTCCAGTATGCGAGACACCGGACGGTGGAAAAGCTGCCCGAGAACAGCGGCGATTGAGCATTCATAAGTAGTGATTGTGGGAGTTTGCATAGTTTGTATTTTCTCAAAATACTTTGGCTTACGAAATGACGAGATACAAAAGAAGGTGATGCTGTGACGGTTGATGGGTCGCTCCTGCCATACGCGGAGAAGTAAGGACTGCTCTTATTGGCGTTGGCTTACATGTTGTGTTATGTACCATGCAACCAGATTGAAATATTTGATAAAGTGTGTCTCTACATTTGTCTGGTTTGTCAGCCGAAGTCGGTTATCACCTGGTGTTGTAAAGGAGCAGCATTGGGACAGCAACTTCAAACAACGGGTGAGTACCAAAAGGGCAGAGCCTAAATAAGGAGGAATAAAAGTGTCGCTCGTCACGCCAAAATGCATGAAACGTAAAGTCCAGGTGAGGATAAACTTCGCGCTTCTTCATCAGTGGTCTGTGCTAAGAATATTACTTCCTTATCCAACTAAAGGCTCTGTGGAATATCTCTAACGAAAGTGGCGTTCGGTGCACAAGGACGTGGGAATCATATGTTTCGAAAACAGCACAAACGAGCAAGCAAGAAGATGGGCAAGGATCCAAAACATACAAACAAAACGAGATTGCGGGACGAGACCCGAATGATACCAAACCGCAAGATTAAAGATGGAACAGCACAGAGTTACGTGTCCAGCTCGCCGCCCTTTTGCACGCGCAACGTGCCGATACGCGGTGCCCTGGTGCATAGTTCGAGATCTGTGCTCGTGCTCGCGCTCGCGCTCGCGCTGGCACCATGCCGTAGTCGGCGGCCACCCCTGCCCAGATGATCGACGATGCTGTCGTCGTCGTCAGTGTCATCACCATGATGGTTGCTGCCATCGTAGTCATCGTCGCCGTCATTGTCGACATCGTGGTTGCCACAGTCGTTACGAGAGGCATCAAGACTGTCGTCATCGAAACAGTCCGAGTCTAGCCTCGTACGGCTGCGCTGCCCTGTATCGCCGCCGCCACAACTGGAAATACCCGTTCTTGCCAGGCTGCCCCGAGACGGGCCGGCGCCGCCGATACCACCGACACCGCCCAAGCTGCTGCCGCCACCGGCAGAGGGGTGCCTCATGCTGTTTCCTGGGAGGACACGCCCGCGGCTAGTTTTCAGACGCAAGCCTCCGCCCGCAACTGCACCAGCACCAGCACCCACGCCGGCGCCAGCGCCCACACCCTTACTTACACCCATACCCATCTTCTCGGTCAGCCGTCGGAACCAGCGCGACCTGTAGCCAAGTCGGCGCACCTCCTCACGTAGTAAAATCCAGCTGGTGGAGAAGTAGATGACAGCATTCCAGACGCCCTGCAACGGAAGGACGGTGGCGCTGGCAATGTTGAGACCATAGCTGACGCGGCTGGGATACAGGAGGGTGTAGATGCGGTTGATAGAGCTGGGTGTCCAGGTGACGAGCACAGAGATGGCAAACACAAATGAGGTGCGTAGGTATGCAAGCTTGACAGGGTCCATATGGCGCAGCTTGCTAGCGATGCGGTGCCAGGCGCGGTTCCAGGCACGAGAGAAGCGATCAGTGACGGAGAAGGGAGGGAGGGGCGGCTGCCGGTATTCTGGGGCGACGCTGGTAGTGGTGACGATGGTGTTGTTTATATGCTGAGCAGAGGGCTTGGCGCTTGCTGTCTCCGGCAATGACTGTAGAGGCTGCTGGCGGCGGTGGCTGTGGTGGTGATAGTGGTGATGGTGCCGGAATCGCTTCGATGCAGAGGCGGCTGCAACCGGGGGTGGTGTGATAAGCGGCGGGGGGACAGCACTGATGGTTGTTGTCGCCATATGGTAGTCTGTCTGCATTGCGAAGCCGCGGGCGCCGTAGATGGAGAGCAATGGCAGCGGTTGAGGCGGTGGGGACGAAGAGGACAAGGAAGATGGAAGGCCGCCCATTTCCTCATCCAAGAGCGGACGGTTGAGCGCGTTCTGGAAGCGCTGCGGGTGGACATTCGTGGCAATCTGGGGGAACGGCCCGTCGCCCCAGGGACACTGGGCAGGCGAGCCGACGGGAGTCATGGGTGGCGTGCGGTTTCTGGAGAGAGTGGCATCACAGACATCACTGGTGATCTGAACCTCCGTTGTGACGGTGCCGTAAAAGCCGGGCTGGCCACCGGTCAGATTCTGTCGAGATCAGCTGGGAAGGGGGGGGAGGGGAGGCTGGAGAGAAGTTGAAAGAGGAGCAGAAAGAAATGACAAAAGACAAGTATCGGACGTGTGAGGGGCCACGATACCTTCTCGACCGAGTCTCTTACCTCGGAGCTCGATGCTTCCTTGGCCGGGTTGCTGAGACTAAGATTGCGCAGCTGGTTGCGCTTGTGGAAGACGTGGTAGCCGACAGCAACGTAAATGACGGCCGAGAGAAAGATGCACACCCAGATGGGGATGTAGTACGTGAAGATACGCAGCGAGTTCCACTCGTCGCCGATCCAGCACCAGAGCTGTCAGCGGTTAGCACGTAGCTCTCCGCCTGGTGGATTAAAGAGAGGTATCTCACCGTCGCGTCGCCGTAGATCGGACCTCGTTCATCGGTCTTGATGTACAGACACACAATGGCCGGGATCATCGGCAGCCCAAAGCACACCAGGCAGTATACCCACAGGTGGCGCCGGAAGGTGGTGGGGCTGGCCGAATAGAAGAAGACGAGGAAGACGTTGAACGCCATGGCAAAGGACCACCATGGGTCAGACTGCATGAACCTAAACAGTGTGTGAGCAAGGATGACGAGAAGCCAGAGACAAAACAGCACAACGTGAAGCGGACCGCGCTATAGGCGCAAAGGAGAGCTCTCACATCTCCAACAGGAAAGCTTGCGCTCGGCACAGAGTGCTTTCGCTGCCCTGGGCGATGCCCGCCAGGCCGATCAGGCTGGCAATGCTGGCGCCGATGTTGGCAATGGAGGCGAATAGAATAAAGGTGTTGGGCACGGTGCGCAAACGCTTGAAGAGCGCAAAGGTGAGGATGATGAGCACGACGCCCAGCATGGACAAGGACGCGCCAGCCCGCTCCAGGGCGACGACGACCTGCGCCTGTTCTCTTGTGAGCTGCATAGATGGGTTTGCATTCTTGCTCATGTCCGTAAAAGGGGGGGGGACAGGGTAGATGAATGAGAAGGAGGGGTTCGATGGCAAGATCGTTGTCAAAGCGAAGGCGTTCGTCTCCAATGAACGCCCCAGATGAGAAAAAGGACCAGGTGTGCCTTCTATATACCGTTATGGTGTGGGATAAAAGGGAGATGAAAGCTCGAAAATGGTAGTCGAACGTGGAAAGGAGACCTTTCGGAATAAAAACAAAACGAGTACAAGACTCTTGCGCTCAACGACCCTGTGTCTCTTCTCGTCAGTACTCGAATCTCGGCTCGCTCAGCTATGAGCGTACGGCAGAGGAAGTAAAATAAAGGGCGACGGGTCATTACCTGTTGGAGGAGAAGATGTACCACGCCACAGTAATTGTGGGCGTACGGATAGTAGACACGTAAAGAAGACGAGCTCAGCACAAGCTGGGCAGGACAGAATCCCCCAGCGTTCCCCCTGTCTATCTCGGAGAGGGGAAGGGAAGCGGAGAGCTTGAGATGACTGGGCAGCCGTCCGTATTAGTAGCCTTTCTTTCCACTCTGGCTTGCCGATACCTCTGGAGACGTGCTAGTAAACAAGTAACGGAAAGGAAGGCACGAAAATAGAATGGTTGGTCTAGTGCAGTCGTGGCGTTGGGTGGGCGATGGCACAAGTGCACAACTGCAGAGATCAAACGAGCGGGGATGGATATGGGTATGGCAAACGAACAGTCGTGCCTCTAACAGTGTTCGGTAGCAGGTACTAGCCAGTCAGCGGAGCCCCAGATTGAAGCTGAACAATACGGGTGGTGACGATGGCAATGGGCAGTGGCGATGATCGTATTCGTGGCTGCAGCAAAAGTCTGGAGGAGGCCGGACAAGCAGGGAAGAAGCAGAAGACGAAAACTTGCAAGGAGCGGTGGCGTTTCCCGTGTTTCAATATCGCTTCGGGATATACTTTACATGGGCAGAAGAATCGAATTTATGAGCGAAGGCATAAAGAAAGGACGTGCGAGGACGTGAAGAAGATCAGAAAAAAGGTACAGGGGGAAAAGTCACGACGACAGCAAGACGAATGGGAAGAGGGACGAGCACCAATACGAGATGAACGGGAACGACGTCGCAGTATCCAGCCAGCTGCACTCAGGTTCAGGGAGCAGCATGGGAGTAGGCGGGCGACATGGCTTGCTCTTGTGCGAGCTATGCCTGTTAGCAGAGCATGAGGGTGAGCGGGGAGGGGAAGAAAAAGGATGCAGTGTAACAGAGAGGCTTCCCGTGAGAGATATTAAAAACGAGATGGATTGGACAAATAAGAGACCGTGTTTCGCAGAGAGGGGAGGAGGTGAGGAGGGGGTAGAATGAGATGGGGGCGGAAGTAAGCAGCTGAGGACACCATTAAAAACAGGCATGGAGAGAACGAATAAAGGTAACAGAGCATACTGGGGTGAAGAACGGGGGAAAAAGGCAGCCATGTTCGCGAGGCGGTGCGTTGAGGGATGTTGCGAGAGAGGCTCGAACGGGGCGATGGATTTAGCTGCGCCTTTCCGGCTTCTCGGCAGAAATTCCGCTGGTGATTCTGCTATCGGACGTAAGATCGAGAGTCAGAAAGACGGCAGCCGAGCCGGATGCCATCTCTCACAGGCCGTCGGGTATTCCAGAACAAGAAAATGAAGGGTGGCCACAAAGTCTTGCATCTCACATGCTCTTGTGCACGTTTGGCGCAATCCACGGTCAGGCGCTCTCTAACCCGGCCCGGGTTGTCGAGTGCTTGGAAACGGCGGCAAGAGACGGGAGTGATGTGCCTGGAACAACAAGAGGCTGGCATTGCGGTGAGAAGACTGCGGGCTGGGTGTGGCATCCAGATGATCTCCTCTTGCGTCCCTCCCATTTCTTCCTCTTTTTATTTTTAAAACCCACCGCCCCAGCCAGAGAGCCTGGTGTGCCATCCCTGTCTGGTTCAGCCTTTTCCCATGGCAGCTGGACGCTGGACACAGACAGAATGTCTGGACAGGCCGGTGATTGGCTGGCTGGCTGTCTGGAAGACGAGAAGCAGATCAGACAGAGAGGGAGGGGGAGAGAGATATTGTGTGTATGTGGATCGTCGGCATCTCAGAGGAGACACAAACACGACAGGTGCAGAATGAACTCTTGGCCGCATCCAGCTCTGCCGGCCGTTGTCTGTTCAGGCTCCAATCCGACGAGAAAAGAGGGAAAAAGGCATGCGCCCGCTCGCTGTCTCTGTCGGCTGCCGTTCGGAGAGTAAAGAAAAAAACGAGCGTCTCTGTGCAACCAAGACAGAAAATAGGGGATACGAAGGGGAAAAGTGCTGTGATGCATCCTGTGAGATCTGTCTCTTTCTGTGGGCCTTAGGCGAGGAAGGAGCGAGCAGGGCCAAGAGAAGGAGCGACTGATTTGCCGACAGTTCCAAAATTGCGTTGCACTGGGAAACTGCCCGCGATCTCTGCTCCTTCCACCTGTCAAGAATTCTAGAAATGTCGCCATCTGAAATGTTGCCCAACAGTCGACTCCTTCAGCTGTGTCATGTATGTAAGATACTATTAGATCGCCAGCGTGGCCAAGTAGAAAGCCTACGACGTGGCCCACAACGGGACACGAAAGAAGGAAATCCGTCATGTCGCCGACTGTCGGAACAGGTGGCCCGGACTCGCAGCTCATTCGGCCTTCCACCCTGTCTTGGGCATCTTCCCGTGGGTGTTCTCCTGGCCTGCAGCTATCGTACATGCACTGCTGCATGTTGGTTGCCTGCACCTCGCCGAGGACAGACAGGGGTGGGAAGAAGTGTGTGTGCGTGTGTGAAACTACTGGTCTGAATTACGGTACACATGTACAGGAAAAGCGCGGCTAACTGCTTCTTGGCAGCCGGGCGACTGATGGGAATTATTAGAAAAGAGTGGCCGAAGAGGCCGACCGACTTTCCCATCCTTGCCAAGGAGATCCCGCCTGGTCACCGCTGATTCGTAACGACTGCACTGTTGATAGATTAGATGGATTCGTCACCTGTCCTTCTCTCCTTCCACGTGTAGCCGGCGAAAGAAACATGCTTTTCGAAATAGCATGCGAGAATGGCAGCTCATCCCTGCTCTCTTTTCAGCTCTTCCGTCATACCAGAAGTCAGCTCGACCAAGCCACATTTAGCCATTCCGAAAGAAGGCACAATTGCAACCGGACAGATAGCCAGAGCTGTGCTGAGACGTAGATACATTTTACATACAATTCTTGATTACATACACTGGAATTATGTTGGCAAAATGCAGCAGACGTCCCCGAACTCCCATCCCTCTGGCTGATGGACAAAGTCCTTCAAAATGTCATGTTGCGCTGTGCGCATTCTCTCAACAACCACGGACAATAAATCGTGCTCCAGCCAACAACACATAGAGTTGTAGTTCATGTGGCGAAAGAGAGGCTGCCTTTTTTGAAGCACCAAGTTCACCGGATTGCACCGCATCTCAATCCTTTCGATGCCGTAATGTTTCTGTTCCTGCCCCATGTCATCCTCTATGTGGTGTAGAGGAAGTCTGGACGATTATCACCCAGAGCCTCGATCTCGCTGTCGCTCAGACCGGCCGTCCACCCGTTGCGCTCGCCGCGTATCCGACGCGCGTTCTCTCTGCGCAGGAGTATCGTCATGGCCAAAGAGCCCCCGAGCAAGAACAAGACCATATAAGCGAGGATGAGGCCGTGGCCGACAAAGTAGCGCGGTGCTTCAAAGTAGATGTTTGACGACACAATCCCGTTCAGGTTGCCCCAGCCAATGACGAATCCCAAGACCACGCCACGCTTGTAAACACCCTCAATGTTGTTTGCCATCCAGCTGATCGTGTTCGAAATGCAGGGGTAGATTCCCAGAGCGCCCAGGAATGTCCCGGCATACTGAATCCCAGGCCTGTCTGAGCCTATGAGCATGCTGAAGCCTGCAATTCCGAGGAATGAGACTGCAATGTTGCAGAGACCGCGAGCACGGGTCCGATCTGCGATGTATCCGATAACGACGGTCAAGATCGCCGCCGCCGCGTACGGAGGGACCGACATCAGCTGGCTGTGCACCGTGGAGCCGCTCCAGCCCATATTCTTAACGATGGACGGAAGAAACAGCGAAAAGGCGTACAGCGGCATGTCGCATCCCATGTAAATGACCATTCCCAGCCACATCTTCCAGTCGCTGACGGCTGACCAGAAGTACGACATGCGGAACTCCTCATGCTCAGCTGAGGACTGCTGGTCCAGTTTCAGGCGGCGGACAACGCGGACACGGTCTTCTGGGGACAAGAACCGGGCATTATCGGGGAAGTCATGAACCAGGACAAAGGAGACGAGCCCGACGACAATAGTCAGAAGACCCTCGAGAATAAAAATCCATGCCCAACCAGGACGGCCACGGATTCCATCCATCAGCTCGATGGCCGCAGCGAGGAGCCCACCAAACGATCCTGAGATAGCAGCAGCAGAAAAGAAAATGGCCTGCAGAGTTTAAAGTTGTGTCAGCGACTTGTCCGAGCCGCTGCCGAGCTTGCCTTACTGAGGCTTCACTTACCGCCCGTATTCCAAATTCAGATCTCTTATACCAGCACGAGAGATAGTAATTAATGCCAGGGAAAAGGCCAGCTTCGCACAAGCCGAGGAACCAACGAGCTGCCAAAAGTCCGGAGTAATTTTTGACAAAGCCCATGCTTAACATGCAGGCACCCCATCCCACCCTGAGAGAATGCGTTAGTTACATAGGGGAAACGTTGACTTTGCTTCTGAGCACGAGAAGTTTCATGTAGCTTCAATGAACAATCTTTTTACTCACATTATTATTGGAATAAACACCGAAGGCCGGAGTCGTTTGAGCATGATGTTCGTCAAGGGCTCGAAAACAGAGTATGATATGAAAAATATCGTCAAGGTCATGTTGTACTGGTTTGTGGAGAGTTTCAAATCAGTGCCGAGGTTGGCAATCTTTGCATTGCCAATGTTTGTGCGGTCCAAAAACGCAAGCAGGTACAGAATACAGAGCTTCACTTGTGTTAGTTTAGATGGCCTGGAGCAAATCTTTTCATTGCTTCAACTTACCCATGGAATTAGAATGAGGTCAAGCCGAGTGATAAGTTTGCGGTCCTAGAAGAACAGAACAAAATGGTAAATACGACATGCAAAGCCAGATACGATGCTGATGTGGGAGCGGGAAGCTCACAATAGATGCCTTTTCTTCATCACTGAGGTGGGCATCTGGGTCTGGAGGTAAACCTATGGTTGTGGCTCCGAGGGCGCTGCCATCGCCACTAGAGAATTGGCTTTGGCCCTTCTCTTCGTTGACGCTGCTCATTGTGACTTTTTTTTTTGGCACCGCCTGTGCTCAAATTGGGTACTTGTGACGGAGGGGAATGCAAAGAGGAACGAAAGCGAAAATGCGGCAAAGCCGATATAAGACCAGAAGCTGACAGGGAGGCCGAGGTGAAAAGCGGCAGCACCGACGTAAGCTTGCGGAACAAACAAAACGGGAGAAACAAGGAATATTCCTATGTAGAGAGGAAGCAAGGGAGATGAAAGAGAGACTCGGGGCGGCTCGCTGAATATTACAACCGCAGAACTGCACCTTCAAATGAGGCGAGAAGCAAGGGTGAGGAGGGGTGTGGCTGCAAGACTAGAAGAGGAAAGCTCCGTAGATAGAGAGGGGGGATTGGAAAAAGAAAAGAAAAGAGTAGATATAAGAGTTGGTCAGCGGACGTCAGCTATTCGGCAGGCCGGCGCTATCTCATTCTCCCGCGGGGTTGGTCCAGGCGAGAGGGATCGGCAGTGAAGTCCAAAGCCCTTCCGATATTGAAATTTCCCCACCCGTTTTCCTTCTCGTTCTTTTCTTCGGGTCTTTGTTGAAGACGCGCCGATACCAGCCAACGCCACCACAGGGGGGCCAGAGCCAATGTCGGACACGTCGACCGAAAAGCAATTTTTGACCTCCAGCTGGGGGGGGTGGTGCGGTTGGCTAGCCTAGCCTCTTGCAGGGTAGGAAGGCAAGGAGAGGTGTGCGTAGCAGTGAGAGGGTGTCGAACGGGCGAAGGATGTGGGCAAATCCCGGCCAAGAGTGGGCGATGAAAGGGTGCAGAATCAGAGGACAGGGAATATGAAGGAATCGACGCTGACTGGCGATGAAAAATGGGAGGATGCAGGACGGGGAAAAAGCAAGCACATATGCAGTCACTCTGGAAATGGCCCAGTAATGTGCGTTCTGTTGGTGATGGTTGTGCTCTCAATTCGATCCCCATGGCATGATCCTTGTGTCGTTTTCCGTCGTTTTTGTGTCTCTGTACTTGCGGTTGGGCGCGTTTCTATTTTCGACGAGAGAAGCCAGGGCGAGAGCCCGAACCTGTGACTGGAAAAGCGCGTTTACCGTGCCGGCCTTTTCCTCTCTATGTTGACTGGGGCCGACAGATGTGCCAAGAAGGGAAGAACGGGAGAATTGGACGGAATAGGACAGCCTGCAGGGAAGCCGAGAAAATGGCGTGGAAAGGCAACGGACGAGCTGAGCATGGGCGCCTCCCGCTGACCCGAGAGCTACTGATTTGGGTGCTTTGTGGTTTCGTATGTAGAAGCAGCTGTGCTCCGTCTTCAGAGCAAGGCCAAATGTGGTGCAGCGATGTCTTGGCTTGAGGCGCGACGTTGCGGAGAGCGAGCCGCTCTGGCGATTTTGAATGCTTTTGTGTGATACCCTTCTTCGGGTGGATCTGACGTGCTTGTGTGTGAGGAAGGAGTGAATGGGTGGTAAGCTTAGGTTCCTTCTGTCGTTTCTCATTCTACGGACAGAGGACAAAGAGAGGAAGGGAAAGAAAGACCGGTGTGTTTCTATCCACTTTCTATTATCTCGCACGCATCTTATACCTTGGGCTCCTCCACGACTGCACTTGCAAAGCTGCATCAGCACGACTTTATATTTTCGGTATTACAAGGATATTAGTTAGATAGCAAGAAGACTGATACCTACTATGTAGAGGCGATGCGAACACAACACGGGTTGCCGAGCCGGGTGGCTAGCGGAGAGGACAAGGGGACAAGGAAAGGGTGGGGGTGGGAAGAGAGGTGTGGGGAACGAAAGACAAGTGATTGAGGACCCTACAAGAGACACAGGGAGAGGGCGTAAGGAGGGCCAAGAGCGAAAGAGGAAAGAGCGATGCGCGGGCGCATCTTCGCACCAGCTCAGAATCGGTTCGTATTATCTTGGAGACGATTCAAGAAAAGTTCCTCTGGAGTTGAAGTGCTTGCAAAATGCAGTTGTTTTTGTTGGTAGCTCTTGGATTCGGGCATCTATTACTTCACCCTCCCGGTCGGCTACAGGGTTACCTGCCCACATGGCCAGCTACAAGGAAAAATATGCAGGCATCGCCCGGGCCACCGCATATCCACCACATAAGAACACAGCAGAAAGACCAAAACACGCATGGAACGCATGGAACGAGTAATGGAAGTCAGGAGAGCAGAAGAACAAGAGTCCCGAGGCCTCATGACCGACCGGGTTTTGCTGGCGGTTGCGCACCTTTCTCTTTTCTGGAGACCATGCCACGCCGTACATGGCGGAGCAGCGAGAGGCAGCGCAAAAAGAAACTAGGGGAAAAGGCCGAAAGGGGACAAGCTCGATGGGCGTGCTGTAGAGACGGCACGGCAAAACGGCAGCCGGCGCATACGAGGGACAAAGTGTCTGTCCAGACGACAGTCTATCACATTTCAGCTCCCGAGGTTTCGCAAAGGTCTAAATCGCCACGCTATTTAGATGAAATGGACAGGAGAGGCACGAGAGACAGGCGACACAGGGAGGGACAATGGACACATGCGCAAGAAGCACAAGAGACAGGACAGTTGCAGAGAAGGCACGCAGAGAGACGAGATCACCACAATACCCAGTCTCGTACGCCAAACGGCCATTGCTGTCGGCAGAGCCGGATCTTTGTCTCGGCCGTGAGCTCAAGGCGAAACGAAATGACGAGCGACGGGCAGTCCGCTGGAGACCGGCGACAGAAACGGGACTCGCTTCAGTGGCACAACTTGGTACGACTGGCTCAGAGGCGTGCGGCAGTCCGTCATGGCAGAGGCTTCCAGGAGACTCCTAGACACGACAAACGTCTCCTAAAACGTGTTTGGACCCAAGCGAGCCAGACACGCATGTGAGACAGGCCGCTCGGACAGCGGACAGCGGACAGCGGACAGCGGACAGCGGAGAGCGGACAGCGGACTGTGGACTGTGGACGACCATCCACGAAAGCAGAAAGACAGACATGTGGCCGTTTCGTGCCAAGCACCAGGCGAAGTATCGTAGGTGCCAACCGAGGGAAGGTCGAGGTGGACTGGACGGGTTGGACAAGCAGCAGACCGGCGCCAAAAAGGCCGTAAGGACGGGATGCGCCTCTCGACCGACCCGCAAGAATCTCTTATCATCTGACCCCGGGGTTGCAGCCGGAGATACGGATGGGAGCGGAAAAGGCGATTTGGCGTCTGCGCAAGGCAGTTTTGGGCCACGGCTGATGATGTCGTCCACTTTGGCTTTTGTTTCCTGACCGATTCATGCTTAGCCTGGCCTACCCCGCATGGCCAAGCTCTGCTAATCTGCAACGAGATTAGTGACTACGTGTGCGAGGATTTAGTGCCTCTGGGCGATTTTTAGTGCAATTGGAGCAAGAATCGGATGGCGAAAAGCTGGCAGCAACTCTGTCGCAAAGGGCCGGCGCGCCAACGCATCCTGCAAAGAAAGCTTCAGTGCTAGTGGCTTACTGTGCAAGTCGATCAAGGCCATGGACAACAGGCCCTTGTTCACCCGACAGCTTGGTATGCAATACGAGTAATGTGTCGTGGCAAGAATCTCGATCCGGCTTGGGTTACTGCTCTTCCACACATCTTGTCTCCCGCGTGGACATCGAGGCTGCAGGGACGGCACGAGTGGCAACAGCGCCCACGAGACTAACAGTGCATCCGGGTGGCGCCTTGTGTCTCATGTGCATGGAAGACGCGTCTTTGCGAGGCTTATTATCCCTGGCCTCGCCGACAGGCCTCGTGCAACAGGACAGGAAAGCCCGAGATCGGAGAAAGAGATCAAAGACAGGCGTGGACAAACGAGGGACATGGGGATAGAGGTTGTGCAGTACATCTGGCGAATGCATCCTACTGACCGAATGCTACTGTCAGCAGGGCGGTTCATGGAACGAAATGAGCGGAAGCGTGCAGGCCAAGAGAGGGATAGGACACCCAAGAATAGCGGCAACCCGATGGGCTAAAGTTTCATTCGGAAATCGCAAGAAACCTACAGTTCAGCCACGGTCTCTTGGCTGGCACACGTGGCATGAGAGCAGGGGGGAAGCAATTTGCCAATATTTGAGAGCGGGTGCTACTTGGGGGAGAGGATTAGTTGGCATGGACGTCTCCCTCTCGCATCATGACCTGCTGACCGGCCAGGCTGCACGCTCCCGAGGAGGCAGCCAAAGTTGGAACGGGTCCTCGTCGGCGACCTTGTTCAACTCAGCCTTCTCTGATTACACAATTACCAGGTCGACGATGCCGAATTCCCGCGGGCTCAGTCCAGGGGATACGGGAGCACATGGTGTCCCCGCATGGAAATGCAATGGAAGGAATGCCCGAAAAAGGTCGGCGAGAAGACAGGGGGGGGGGGGAGGGCGCAGCTCCCAGGATAGTGCTGCCGGATGCGGTGTGACAAAGGGGACAAGCCTGAGCAGCGGGAGACGCCCAGTTCTGTGAGCTGCAAGAAGCAGAGCCGAAGCATGCGTTCGGCCCCCACAGCTTCGCATTCCATCTCAGCTCGTCTTGTACCACCCACCAAGCCGGGGACAATGGCAGCCACGTTATCCATAGACAGGCGTGGGAGGAGATGGGGTGGTATTGTGGCCGCTCGTGGAGGAGGGGGCTGAGCGGCGTCGGAGTCGTCGTTGCGGGAACGGGAAAGCGGGCGACCAGTGGACAGGACGGACAAGGGAAGGCGGGGTGACAGCTGCGGTGTATTCGACGGGTGCGGGCCATGGTGTGAAGCTCTGGGGGACGGCGAGGCATGCCGAGGAAGGCTGTGGGGCAGCTTTGCAACGATCTTCTCAGACGGGAGTCGGCTCGATATCCGTACGCGCGAGAGGCTGCTGCGGTGTGGTCGATTTCAGCGAGAGGCTGTGGCCATGTTGCTCGATTCCGGCCAAGGCTGACCGGGAGATTCCCATCAGAGTCTTCCGCCATGCGCCCACCATGGAAATACTATGAAATATTGCCATCTCCTGTGGGCACAGGGCTGGGGCGGTCAGGTTACAATATTGACATGATTGCGGTGGTGCTGTGGGTGTTTGTCCAACCCCAGAAGGTGTCTTCTTTGGTGGGAAAACCGAATGGAGAAGCCAAGACGCCCAAAGCGCGGCGAGGCTGCCTACAGCCACTAGACGGGCCCCGCTTTCAGCAAGCTCTAGGGCGGGAAAGCGGGCTCTTGATTGGCTGGGAGGGGCGATAACGAGCTTGCTGGCGTGATTTGCGTTTTCGTCAGCGTCTCTGCGTCGGAGGATTGTTTTCCGCGGCCAGCGGCGTGCGCAGGCTTGATCGTGTCGTCTCGACGTCTCTGCAAGACGCAGCTCTGGGGGCAGGCATCTTTCGTTGCAAGCATGGCCAAGAAGACGGTCTGCATTGTGGGTAGGTCATTCCGGACGGGTTGAGGGGTCGACAGGTCGACAGGCCGACAGGCCGACGACAATGGGCACAGGTCCAGCTGACAGCCTCCAGGCGCCGGTCCGTCGGGCCTCGTGGCGGCCAAGACGCTCGTGCACGACCCGCGGGCGCGCGGACGGTTCTGCGTGACCGTGTTTGAGCCGCAGCGGCGGGTGGGCGGGCTGTGGCCGGGCAGCGCGGCCGACGGGGGCGGGCTGGTGCATCCGCAGATGCGGGCGAACCAGAGCCGCAGCACGGTGCAGCTCGGCGGGCTGGCGTGGGACGACGACGCGCCCGAGTTCCCGCGGGCGTGGCAGGTCGGCCAGTACCTGCAGCGGTACCACGACCGGTTCCTGTCGGGGGAGGCGGACGTGCGGGTGCGGCTGGGCTGGCGGGTGGTGCGGACGGAGCAGCGGGGGAGGGGATGGGACGTGTGGGCGAGGGCGGAGACGAGCGACGACGACGCCGAGACCGAGGCCGAGACCGAGGCCGACACGTTCGACTACCTCATCGTGGCCAGCGGTTTCTTTGCCGCGCCCGCCGTGCCGGCCGACATCCGGGCCGACAGGGCGACGGTGCCGGTCGTGCACAGCAGCGCGTACCGGGACCTGGCGACGCTGCTGGGCGGCGGCGATGCTGCGGGCGCGTCGTCTGGGTCGTCTGGGTCGTCTGGGCCGTCTGGGTCGTCTCGCACCATTCTCGTCGTCGGCGGCCAGTTCTCGGGCATCGAGATCGCCGGCACCATTGCCAACCAGCTCTCGTCGGCAACACACGCACCTGGCGCGAGCAGCCTCCCGCAGGCCGGACAGTACTCGGTGCAGCATCTGATCCAGCGGCCGGCGTGGATCTTTCCTCTGTATACGACGCCCAGTGTGAGTTTGTGTCCTTTTGTGTCGTCGTTTTTGTCCTCGCTCTGCTCGGTTTTGTCCTCGCTCCGCTCGTTTGTGTTTCGCTTTGGTCGGGATTCTCTCCTTGTCCGTCTTTCTTTCCTCGCTCTGCTCGTTTTGTCCTCGCTCCGCTCGTTGTGTCCTCGCTTTGCTTAGGTTTCTCTCCTCACTCACTCACCACCCCCACAGCCCTCCCTCGCGAACCCTCCGTTCCTCCCGTTCGACCTCAACTCCTACAACCTCCGCAAGCGCCCGCAGCCGCTGGTCAACACGCAGGGCCACATCCCGGTCGAGACGGCGCGCACGGTGCACGGGCTCTTCCAGACGGTCCTCGGCACGGACCAGAGCGAGTACGGCGCGGCGGTGGCGATGCGCGGCGACGCCGTGCGCGACAGCCCGCCGTACATTGGCGTCAGCGACACGTATCTGGAGCACGTGCGGGCGGGCCTGATATCCGTGTCGCGCGGGCGGCTGGCGTCGCTGGAGGGCGCGACGGCCGTGGTGCGCGGGGCCGACGGCGAGGAGGACAAGCGCGCGGTGGCGGCCGTGGTCCTGGCGACGGGCTTCTCGACGGCGGCGTCGCTGTCGTTTCTGCCGGCGGCCGTCCGGAGCACGCTGTCGCTGGACGCGGCCAGCAGCGACGAGCCGGTGGCGCTGGCGCTGCACGGCTGCTGCCACCCGGCCGTGCGCGGGCTCGCCGTCGTCGGCCTGTACCGGTCGCCGTACTGGGGCGTCATGGAGATGCAGGCGCGCGTGGCGACGGCGCTGCTGGTGGGGGACGTCGTCCGGGGGGAGGAGGGAGCCGTCTCCGGCAGCCCTGCTCCTCGCACCGCTCCCCGCCCCTGGTATCCCGACACGTTTCCGGGCTGGCCGGCGCTGGGCGCGGCGCTGGCGGCCGACGACTCGATTGCGCGCACGCTGGCGCTGCGCGACGACCCGCGGGCGTCGCAGTTCCCCATGGGCGACTACCTGTACCTGACGGGCGTGCTGGGCGACGCGCTGGGGCTGCAGCGGCGGCGGGACGCGGACGATGGCGCCGACGGGCCGCTGCTGGTGACGCCGGCGCACTACGTGGTGGCCGGCGGCGACGACGAGGCCGCGGCCGCCCTCGCGCGACGCCACACGGCTGCCGTCGTCCGGGCCGGCCTCGCGCAGACGCGCTTCGTCGCGCGGGCCGTGTTCCGCAGCCTGCTGGGCGGCTGGCAGCTGCAGCGCGACCTCGTCAGCGCGCTGCCCAGCCATCCCAGCGGCCGCTTTGTCGGCACGGCCGAGTTTCGGCTGCGCGCGACGACGGCGGACGGGCAGACGACGGCGGACGGACGGCCCGCAGCAGCCGACGACGACGACAACACCGACGAGTACCTCTACGTCGAGGACGGCACCTTTACGGCGACGTCCGGCCTCTCGTTCCGCGCCTCCAGACGCTACGTCTGGCGCTACAGCGCGGCCGCCGACCGGCTCAGCGTCTGGTTCGTGCGCACCGACGATGCTCTGCGCGCCGACTATCTCTTCCACGAGCTGTCGTTTGCGGCAGGGCCAGCCTCGACTTCGGCCACCGCCTCCACCCCCTGGCGCGCCACCGCCGGCCACCTCTGCATCGACGACTACTACGACGTGCGCTACGACTTTAGCTTTGCCGCCGTCAACCTGCGCGACTGGCGGGTGCGCTATGCCGTGCGCGGGCCCAAAAAGGACTACACCATTGACGGGAGGTATTCGCGTAAGGGTGCGTGACATATGCAGCTGCACCACATGCAGATATGGCATATATGCAAATACACCATACACCCAGCACGTCCTTGCGCCCTTTCCAGAATGCTCTAATCAAACATGCCTTGCCGCTCTCTATGCCAAAATGCCTGGGTTGTCTGTCGTCTTCCTGTCCGTCGTCTCCCTGTCTGTCATCTTCCCGTCTGTCGTCTCCCTCTTCCGTCTACCCCCCCCCCTCATCCCCACTGCACCAACACCTTCTTGCCCTGCCGCCCCTTCTTCTTGCCCTTGCCCGTCGTCGCCGCCGCCTCCTCGTCGGCCTCTTCGGCCGCTGCCTCTTCGCCGTCGCCGCCCCACGAAAAGCCCGTGTCGCGGCCGCCGACGTCGCGTCGCACAGCGCCGCGCCCGTACCCGAAAATGGTTGTCAGCGGCTTGGGCGCCGCCGGCAGCGCCGGAAACGCGTCTTCGCCGGGCGGTCGTCGGCCATTGCTTCTGTTGCTGTTGTTGTTGCTGTTGTTGTTGTTGCTGTTGTTGTTGCTGCTGCTGCTGCTGCTGCCACCACCACCACCACCACCACCAATGCGTGCTGCCGTCGACACCGACGACGAGGTGCCCAGCCACGACAGCGTCGGTGCTGCACTGCTCGTCTTCTTGGTCGGCAGTGCCGGAAACGCGGCTGACGATGCTGGCACCGACGCCATCGACGGCCGGCTGCTCGACCCCGTCGCCGCTGCTGCTGCTGCTGCTGACCGTGCTGTCGGCACCGTCCACGTGGCTCCCGGCACCGTCCGGCCCAGCGGACCTGCCGACGAGGCTGCTCCTCGTTCTGCCGCCACCCCTGCCGCTGCGGCTCCCGCTCGCGTGCTGTGCTTCAGCCGCAGCACCCGCGTCGAGTGCTGCTGGCCGCCCGACGACGCCGGCATCAGGATCGCCGGCGACGCCGCGGCCGCGCTCGCCCAGCCGCTCGTCGCCGTCGTCGCCCCGTGCATGCCGCCGAGCCCCGGCAGCGACGGATAGTCGTCGGCCGCCGTGCCGCGCGCCGTGTTGCCGCTGTTGCCGCCGCTGCCGCCGCTGCCGGCCCGCCGGTTCTGCCACGCCTGCCGCAGCCCGTCCGCCTTGGCCGGCTCCTCGTACAGGTCGGCCACCTCGCGCACCAGACTGCCCAGCGCCGTCGCGCTCGTGTCGCCAAACAGCGCCGCCAGCCCGTCCAGCAGCTGCGGCGCCGTCGCCGTCGCCCCGCTGCGGAACGCCGCAATCTGCCCCCGGAACGCCTGCAGCTTGGCCGCGTCGTTGCCCAGCAGGCTCGCCGCCCGCTCCAGCACCGCGCCGTGGCGCACCCGTCGCGCCCGCTCCTGCGGCGTCAGGCTGGCCGCCTCCGCCACGCTGAGGCCCTCCAGCGGGTCGGCCAGCGCGTCGACGGCCGCAGACGCGCTGGGTCGGGAGGACGACGACGAAGCCCCGTTGGCTCGGGACGACGTCGCCCCTGCTGCCGAGGACGTCGATCCCCCCCCCCCTCCTCCTCCCGTCAGACGACTCCCAAACGTCCTCGTCGTCACCGTCTGCGCCGACTGCACCTCCAGCTGCCGCTGCCGCTGGTAGGCCATCTCGTCTCGTCGCATCGTCTGTGGCGGTCCCACCGTCGGCGGCAGTTCCGCGTTGGGATCCCGGCCACGTCCGGCACGACCGCCCCTCTGGCCACCACCCCCTCCACCACCCCCTCCACCGCCACCACCGCTGCCCCCTCCTCCACCCCCTCCTCCGCCGCCCCCCCGCCGCTCGCTCTGGTACGGCGACCGCACGTCAAAGTCCGACAGGCTGACCACCTGCACGTCCCGCCGCACGTCCTTGCTCAGGCTGCTGCCGTGCTCGCTCAGCTGGTGCGCCTTGAGGTCCATCTCCGACTCGAAGACGACAAACTTCTTGTCCAGACACTCGCGGTCGTAGCACAGGTAGTGGCCCTGCCGGAAGTGCTCCTCCAGCGCGTCGTAGTTGCGGTAGTAGTGCGGCTGCCGCGTGTCGCGCCGGTCGCATAGGAAGCACCGCTCGTGCTTGTTGCGGCAGTGCTCGTACAGCTTGTCGTCGTCGTAGAACCGCTCGCCGCAGAACCCGCACAGCGGATGGCCCTTGAACCCCGTCTGGTCCACCGCCCCCGGCCGGTCGTCGCCGTGCCGCATGTGCCGCTCCAGCGCCTTGTCCGTGAACAGCTCGTGCTCGTGCGTAAACACCTTTTTCATCCGCGTGCACAGGTCGCACATCTTCTTGTGGTGCGCCTCCCGCACGTGGCGGTGCAGGTCCGGCCACCCGAACCCGGCATAGTCGCACGCCTCGTCCGGACAGTTGTACCGCAGCAGCAGCACCGTGTCCCCCACAATCTCCTCGTTGCTGTACTTGATCCCGCTGTTCTCGTCCGTGCTCGTAATGTCCCCGTCCCCGTACTCGTCGAACCGCTTCGCCGGGTCGTCTGTAAAGATGACGTATGGCGCCGATGTCTGTCTGGTTGTCAGTATGCAATCTCGTCTTCTGGCCTCATCTTCACCCTCTCTTCCCCCCCACACTCACCCGGCAGTGCGGACAGTCCTTGTTCCGATACAGCGCCCGCATCCGCAGCGCGCAGATGTGGCACGTAATGTGGTTGCATGGCGCAATCGAGTGGTGGACCACCGGGTTCGCGCAGATGAAACACACTTCGGCCTCCTCGCCGTCCGCCTCGGCCTCGGGCCGCAGCAGCAGCCGTGCATCCCTGTTGCCGCCCCCTATTCTCGCCGCCTCTCCCTCTGCTGGTGCCGCCGCCGCCGCCGCTGCTCCTGCCGCATGGCTGCCGTTGTTGTGTCCTCCGCGCCGTCCTCCTCCTCCACCACCTCCACCGCGTCTCCGGTTCTCACCGCCGCCGCCTTCGTGACGCGGCCCGCCCTGTGTCTCGGCCCCGGCGCCACCACCACCACCCCGTCCACCGCCTCCGTTCCCTCCACGGCCTCGTCCACGGCCGCCCCGCCCGCCGCGCTGCCGATCGCCTCGGCCGCCCTCGCCTCGGCCGGCTCGCGGGGCAGAGCTGCCGTCGCCGCCGCTGCCGCTCGCCGCTGCGTTTCCGCCTGCCGTGGATGCCATCTTCGCTGCAGTCGTCAACGGCCCGTCGCTGCCGCTCTCGTGCTCGATCAGAGTCTTGCTCCTACTCGTCGTCTGTCGCGAGCTGCGCCTCTGTCGATCACAGGTGGACAAGGCAGCAAAGGTGGGATTCTTCGGGGCAAGGCCGATCCGGATCTCTTCCCGCTCCTGTCGATGGAAATAAAGCTGCGGATGTCGTTGAGGTATATAGGCGCGAGGAAGCAGATGGATCGTGGCCAGAGGGAAATGTGCAGGAAGCAAGCTGGGACGCTCCTCTTAAACTGGACAGCTACGGAAAAAAACTACGGAATTTGCTTTTGTGCTTCAGACGCTATTGCCCAGAAGAGACAACCGCACAGCCGGCGCTGAGGCGCACAGACCACTTCTCGAGGGGCAAAGCTGGAGACATTGAAGGCTGACAAATCGGCCCCACATCCCATATGTGTCATCCGGCAGAGAAGCCCGCTCAGCCTTGCTGCCCAGATACAGGCGGTAAGCCGATTCCACACCGCCCAGGCCCGCTAACCAATTGGAGCTCGTGATTGGTTGAATGGGCTCCGTGCTCTTCCTGACTCACGATGGCGAGGAAGCGTCTGATGAACTCACGGTGAGCAGCATGATATCATATAATAGCCTATATCGTAATAAGATTCTCTCGATGCCAGGAAGATAATACCCCAGAAGAACGCACGGATGAAAAAATATGAGATCCCATCGAAACGCCGTCCTTCACCAGCTCCTTTTCCAAATCCATTCTGTCCATGTAAGATAGTAAACGGGCGTCCCGTATCGGATGCCGTGTCGGGTGCCGTGTCGGATGCCGTGTCGGATGCCGCATCGGATCCCGGGTCCCGTGTCGGGATCCCATGTCCAGTACCGGGCTCCCTCGTGCTCCTCCTCCCCATCGCCTACTGCTCCTCGTCCACCGGATACAGGTGACTGCTCAGCAGCTTCATCATCTGGAACATGCCCACCCTCTGCATCTGGAACACGGCCTGCATCTTTTCGTCGCAGCGAATCTGCCGCCGGTCTGCCGGGTCCTGCAGCTCGTTGGCCTTGATGTGCACCCAGAGCTGCTTCACGACCTGCATGCGAGAGAGCTGCGGGAAGTTAGGTGCGCCGTACGAAATGCGTAGGAGAGAGAGAGAGAGAGGGAGCAAAAGAGAGCATACCTGGGCCGAGCCCACCAGCTCGCTGAGCTGGTAGCTCAGGTTGTAGGGCTTCTGGTAGCCGCCGCCGGCCTTGCGGCCCTCCTTGGCCTCGCCGCTGCCGTCATCGCTGTCGGCGTCGCTGCCGTCGCCGCCGCCGCCGCTCTTCTTGACCTTGGCCGCGCTCTTCTTCTTGGGCGTCTTCTTGCGCGGCTTCACCGCCGCGCTGCTGCCGCCCCGCGTCGTCCGCCCACGCGCCAGACGGTTCTCCTGCGCCTGCAGCTCCGCCGCCAGCCGCGCGTCCGCGTCCTCCACCGACGACGACGACCGCTTGTGCTTCTTCTTCGCCGGCGGCGCCGCCTCCAGCGCCACGTTGATCTCCTCCGTCGCCGCCCGGAACGAGTCCGTGTTGCTGTCCGCGTCCTCCGGCTCGTAGTCGCTGAGGGCCGCGTGCCCGCGCTTCGACGGCGTGTAGCCGCCGTCCGCCTCGTCGCCGGGCGGGCTCGGGTTCAGCGGCGGCGTCGACAGGGACTGCGAGTTGATCGCGTCGAAGCGTGCCTCGATCAGCGCCTTGATGGCCTCCTACACCACGGCGAGAGCCCGCCGTTAGCACGAGAGAGAGAGACGACAGAACCCACGACGGAACCCACCTTTTGCTCGCTGAGGTCTTTGCCGCCGAGCGCCTTCTCCAGACCCTTGCGGACCTTCTTCCGCGTGACCGTCAGCAGGTCGGCCGTCTCGAGGATGGCGTCGATGAGGTGCGTGTACCGCTGCTCCTCCTCGTCCGATACTGTGCAATGGTCAGCCTTGCCCAGGACAACAGCCACTGTGGCTCGCTGTCAGAGTCTGTGTCCTCCTCCTCCGCAGCCGCCCCGCCTGCGCCTTCCGGGCTTCCCCAGGTCTATCCCCCTCCTTGTCTTCCCCGCCATCCCGACTTACGAGGTGTTGCCATGTTTGCGGTATTGGTGCCGATGCACAGTCGCAGCCAGAGGGGTGTGTGTGTGTTCTTGTAGAAGACGGCGCGTGTCGATAGACGAAACCAGCACTGCAGAATCGAGAAGGCGGCAGCAGCGGGGGTGGGGGAGAGTGAAGGGGAACAGGAGAATGTGCAAGTAACCGACTCCCAGAATCCCAGGCGTCTTCTGCTGGCTTCTGGCGGATACACAAAGGGTAGCTGAGCGGCTACGTGCTGTGTACAACAATAGCAGTGGTTGAACAATGCCGGAAGATGGTCAAAGAATCAAAAAAAGGCAACCGCAGTCGTGATTAATGAGAAGAGAAGGTGAGAGAGAATGATGGCTCGATGATTGTCTGAGCGGCCTTGCGCGCCAAATAAATAGGAGCAGCGCAAACGGGCTGTCGTCGCAGGAGTGAGGGCGCAGAACGTGCAAACAAAGGACGGTCAGAGGCGACAGTCGCAGTCAGCCTGGCGCCGGGGTGGTGTTTGCGTCTATTTGCGTCGGTTTGCGCCGCCCGTTTGTGCGTTTGTTTGCTGTCCCGTTCGCCCTTGCGGTGGGTGGGTGGCGCGGCTCCGCGTCCAGACGACGTGAAAAAAGGCCAGCCGGAGAGCGCCCAGCGGTCGGGGATGAGGGCAAACGCGAGCAGGACCGAGCACGTTCTGCCTCGAGGCCGACAGGGTGAACAGAGAGCTGCGATGGGGGAGGGGGATCGGGGGGCGGCCACAGCACCGAATTGGGACGGAAATTGTGAGGCTGGGGGGGGCTGCAGGCAAGAGGAAGTCTGGTGACAGCAAAGCGGAGACAAAGGAAAACAAAATAAAAAGGGCAGAGAATAGATGGAGCTTCTGCTGGCAGACGTGTTGGTGGAGAGCAGATTGGACGTCACGATTCGTGAGCAGCGACGGCCAAAATGTCGGATAAGAAGAGGAAAACCCACCAGAAAGCACCCAACCCCAGAAAGGGAAGCATCTGTTTGCCGGTAAACGCTTGGCGCAGCCGTACAAATCGTTGGATGTGGTGGCGGGATGGATGGGGCTTCGCGTGGTCGCGAAAATGTGGTCTGTCAGTGGTCAGTCTGGCAGTGGAGATTCTGCATGGCTCCGCGGCAGTTGCTCGTGATCGGGGCGCTTGGACGCTGCACGTGATCGCAGCAGCACCGCCACAAACAGCCACGGCTGTTTGCTGACTAATCAGAAGGGGGGGACGAACGGGTGCATCCAGCAGGGCAGAGGAGGACAACGGCCCAGGCGGTGCTACTTGGGATACAGCACACAGAGCGCCAGTGCTCCCTCGTATTCCAGCCGGGAGGCTGAAACCGCTCGATATTGCAGAGCGTGGCACATTATGAGACGAGACTGGCTACTGGCCAGAACGGCCTGAAAGGAAATGCACGTCTCGGACGCCCTCAGCTTGAATACGAGAGAGGGAGAGGGAGACAGAGGGGAGAGCTGGAAATCTCCGGAGACGTCCTCTCATCTCCTGCTTGCCGCCTCCAGAGCACGCCGCCCTGTCCATTGGCCGGCACACCGTCGCGGGCAGCAGCCAGCCCGTGCAATTTGCCTCTCTGCATTTCAGATGGCTGGAACAGGCGTGGGTGACTGGAAAAGCCACCATGCAGGTAAGCGCGGCACCCTGCAGCCCCAGCACAGCAAGGACGCAATTGCCTTTGTCCACATGGCCATGGTTTTCAGCTGCTCGGGCTTGCTGGGCGTTATTGCCATGTTCCACTGCTGCCCATCTCGCTGGCCAACCGGCTGCAAGAGTCCTTGCATGCAGATTGCCACTTGGCAACAAGAGAGAAAAGCAAGTTCTGCTCGGAACTCGCAAAGCCTGCGATCGGCCTCTCGGTGCAGACGGTCGCAGCGTTTGTTTCTCGCAGCAGCAATCCCCCCCCCCCCCCCCTTTCCCCCAGAGCGACCAAGACACGGATCAGCGACACGAGGCACAAACAGTCAGCGAATACGAATTGGAGCAGCGTCCGGAAGCGAGCCAGCAGAATGTGTCGGGAGCATGCGACGTGCGACCACGAGCGTGAGATGGTGCACGGTGTGTGCCACGGATGTGGTGGCCGGATGAAAAAAGAAACGAGCAAGTCATCGGGCAAGGCTGGTTGGGCAGGCGAGAATGGATCTTCCCCAATGCCTCCTCCGATGTTTCGTTTCCTCCTCCTCTCCGCCTCCCCGCCTCTGTCTCAGAGTCCGGATTTGTCTCGTCTGTGCCGTGGCCCTGTGGCCCTGTGGCCCTGTGGCCCTCTGGCTCTCTGACCCTCTGGTCCAGATGCATCCGGGCTGCTTTTTGGGCTTTCTGCTGTCACAAGGTGTGCCTTGCAGGTTGTCCTGCAGGGGAGACGGGGCAATGGATAAATACCCGACGCCCGACCGACTGTTTTGAGCCAGACCCGATGTTCTCATCCCCCATCTTCACCTTTATATCCATCTCACTCCCAGTCTGGACCTTTACACGGAAACTCTCCTTCCCATCAGCTGACCCGCCTCACACCTCACAACACCCGGCCATCATGTATCCTACAAGCTTTTCTGCTGCAGCAGCTCGGCTCGCGGCCGTCGCCCTGCTTCTCTCCTCTGCCCGTCTCGTCCATGCTGCCCCAACACGCACCAGCGATACTCTCGACACGCGAGCAGACACTTCGTTTGCAGACTCTTGCACGGACATTACCTACTTTGGCTACTGCCGGATCGAGGCCACGTGCACACTGGACGGCAGCGCGATCTCGTCGGGCGCCAAGACCCAGCACACCATCCTGGATCTCGGCCGGTGCGTCAGCTACAGTACAGCGACAGAGAAGCTGACGTGGCGCTCGGCGTCGGTGTCACGCTGGAATACGGGGTTTGTGTCCCTTTCCCAAAAAGCCGTTGAAGCTGTATCTCGGCCGTTTCTGACTTTTCAAACAGCTATTGCGAGCCGTGCAGCCAGTGCACCATCGACCCAGACACGACCGAGATGACGTGTGACTGCGAGTACTCGGACAAGAGCAGAGACCACGAGACCCAGCTGCTGCTGAGTATGTTTCTCTGCGTGGATATGCTGCCAGACAATCCGAGGCTGACAAACAAACACAGGCGACCATGTCTACAACCAAGACGGCCTGCTCAGCTGCCTCAACGTGGAGGGAGATGCCGACCCGAACTACTCAATGACGACGACAACGGTATCGGCAGAGTAGCATGCAGCTTCACGTCGGGGAATTGGAAGGGGAAAGCGGGAAAAACTGCAGGCAGGGTTCTATTACTCAAAATGGCGACAAAACATATTGTGAGACCCAATGAGACAAAGAATTCAAGTTCGCAAAGCACGATCCAGCGGCCGCCTTCAGTCATGACCGTAGATACTCACACACGCTGTTGCCCCAGCGCACGGCGCCCTTGTACACCCACATGCCGGGCGCGTTGCCCTGCTTGAGGCCCTGGATGGCGTCGGCCAGGCTGGGGCCGAGGCCCTCGGCCTTGATCTCGGTGACGGGAAAGAGGTGCGTCTTGAAGGCGAAGAGGACGACACCGGTCTGGGGAAGCCGCGTGACCGTCTGGCACTCGACGCGCATGCGGGCCTGTTTCGTTAGCGAGGGGCCTTCGCTTTTGGCATCTCTGCGCTTGTGGCCTACATTTGCAATGTCCACGTCTTCGTCCTCGGTAAACACGTCGCCGTCGACAATGTGGTTTCCCTTGGGGTAGAACAGCTCGCCGTGCGTCTGGATGGACCACTGGACGTGTTAGCTCCTATGTCTTGCCCATCTGTCTGCAGCAGCCACGTACGTTGAGCCGCTTCACGTTCCGGCCGACCTGCAGCCGGGAAAAGAAGCGCTCCATGCTGGGCCCGATCTTGTCGTAGGCCGGCACGGGCGCGTGGATGTCGCGCAGCAGGTAGCCCAGCTTGGCCGACGGGTCGAAGCCGGACGGGAAGCAACAGAGGAAGGCGGCCAGCCGGTGGCTGGTCGGCGGGTAGGCCGTCGGCAGCGCGCCGGCCTCTTCGGCCGGGACGGGCGTGGTGCCGTCCTCCTCCTGTAGCAGGAAGAAGTCGTCCTCGACCGTCTCGCCCAGGATGCGGAAGGCCTCGAGCGGGTCGGCCGGCGGGTCGCAGGGAAACGTGGCGCCGGTGATGCGGTTGTGCAGCTGGGCCGCGGCCTTGACAAACACGGTTGGGTAGCGTGCCGGCAGATAGGTGCCCATCAGATACGCATACAGCTCGTCGACAGCCGCCTTGGCCCGGGGGCTCGGCCGGTCGCACGGCGCGTCGGCCGACGGGACGACACCCATGACCGTTGCCGGATGGGCCGCAATCACGCCGCGACGGAGGTCCATGCGGTCGCGGTAGTTGCGGTCCAGGACGATAAGGTCTTCGGGGCTGCTGGACTGCAGGGCTGTCGGCCGAGTTAGCGCCACATACACTCACGCGCCGTGCATGGCTTCGCACCCATCGTGATGTGGTAGACCGGCTTAAAGGGCCGGAACGCCTGGGGCCCAGAGCCCTCCCAGTCGAACTCGGCCGGCCGGATCGGCGGCGGCCATGTCGGCGGGCTCGGCGCCTTGACGTCTGCCGGCGTGGACTCTGCTCTCTTCGGCTGTCTCTGGTCAGCATCCGCCACATGGAGACCGTCTGGCCCGGCTCGGCTTACCCGCTTCTGTCGCTCTCGTGCAGACCGGACGAGAGCGGCGGCCACGAGGCCCAGCAGCAGCAGCAGCAGCGATACACTGACGTTGGTCATCCTGATCGGCTGTTTCAGTAATGGCAAAGCAGGAAAAGAAGGAAGCAATCCGGCCGTCTGCCCGAGATAACCAAAGGCATCCGGCAAGAACTGCCCCGTTGAGCAAGCGGGGCCAATAGTAAGTCCGGACGCTTCCACCGATCGCTGCTATCAGCCTTTATCAACAGCGATCTCGGATCCGGCCGATGACTGTTTGATATGACATTGCCAGGGCGACTAAAATCAGGACCAGTGGCTTTGAGGCTCCAATGAGGCTCTTGGACGCACGCAATACGGCAAGAACGAACCATGCTTGCCGGGTCACGTGTGCATATTACGAAGCTAAGCAAGAGCCTGCGAGTAGCAGTAAAGGAAATAGGGCACTACTAAATGTCTCTAAAGTCCTCCTCCATGAAGTCGACTATGTGATCAGCGTCGCCGTTGCACTCCCTGTAGCACGGCCGACGTCCTTGTGTTCGGCGTTCTGGATCTCCTGAAGGGTGGGATCCTTGGTCTCGATGTAGACACGGTGGACAAGACGAATTCGCTCTAGAGGGCAAAGAGCTGAGGTAATAGCAACTCTTTTTTTTTTTCCTTCGCCACAATATCCATATTACTATTATATTCTGTTGTTGCCACTGGAGGAACTATAAGTCAGAAACACTGCTTGTCCTTTCACGTACGGCCATAGATACTGGAAAGCACGGGATCCCGTCCGCTCTCCCCTAGTTAAACCAGTAATCGGCGGATTAGTAGTTGGGTCGGTGACGACCAGCGAATACCCGCTGCTGTACGTTTTTTTTGGCTGTTCTGGGTGGTTGCCTTGATGGCCAAGAGCCCAACATACAGTGATAGTATTATCTTGCAGTCCTAATGCCTTACTTGGAGGGGAATTGGCTGGTCTGTCCCCCCTTCTCTTGAAAGCATTGCGCTGAAGGGCGCAGCCGAGCCCGCGAGCCAAACGAACAACACCACTGCAAGGCTCGCAACAGGGTCAGCTCGGGATCTGGGGCGACTGGCATCGGCTCGTGTCCCGAGACCAGAGCGGGATGTGGGGAAGAACAGAGGCGAGACCGGCCTGGAGGCTGATGCGACCCTGACTGCACGCGAGCAGCAAATCAGCAGACGGGAGGCCAGCGGCGGGGTGGCTCGGCTCAGACCTGTCCTCGTGGCGCTCTGCCTGCAGATGATGCGAGCTGGAGCAGTTCCTGTGGCTCCTGTGACCGTGCCTGGACGTTTACCCCCTCCCCCGACTCTGGCAAAGGCTGCATCCACTGGGGACTAGTCGCCCTACGAGCAGATCCCTCGGAAGGATTCTACAGATGGCATGCAATGAGCGAGCACGACGGGCTATGCAGACTACGCTTGCATGCAGGCGCTCTGCTGTGAGCCGCCGTGAATAGTGGGTGGCTTCTTGTAGATCCAGCTTTCCATGTGCGTCTTCACCCGCCTGGTCTCGCTTCGCTCTGGATTTCTCATACGAGACGGAAGTCTTCCCGCACTGCCGTACACGTGTCCTCGAGCATGCGGAAATGAGGATAACGGTGGGCAATGCGGGCGTCCGTTGGTGGAATAATGCCAGCAGTCCAATCGTTGTAGTGGCGGAAGACGGCCCTGCTCGAAGTGATCCGATGGCAGTGCCATATACACAGTACACACAGTGCATATACTATATAGAGAGCTCTCATGGTTGGGGGTTTACAACAACCCAACCGAATGCAAAGTAAGATAATGTAAGCCTCCACGATAACGGATCATATTTTAATTAGTCGTCCTCTCGTGACAACATCACATTGCATTTCTAGACGCACCCCATATACCAAACTACCAGGATGATAGCTCGTCCATGTGAGCCCTTTCACCTTGTCGGCTCATTGCATACACGCAATGTGATACTCGGCTACCGGATTAGGATATACGAACCGTTGCCAAAGATAGTTGCGGATCAGAACTAAACCAATCACGTCTTCTCCCTCGCTACATACACCGTTTACAGGGTGTCGAACAAGTTGGATGGCTTAAACTTTGTCTATCCGGGATTTTTCCTTTTTTCCCAAGGCTTAGATAGCCTTGCTCCTAGAGCATTGCTCTTTTTTTCAGTTTAGATCTGTTCTCGGTCCGATCTGCGTGAAGCCACAAGGATCGGTTCAAGGGCAAATCCACAAGGCCGCAGTCGACATGTTTTCGCTTCAATCTCCACGCCTCGGACTCTGTGCAGCATGCATACCATGTACTATGTATAGAACAGGCAGGACGAATGACGCGTCCACGTCCCCTAGTCTGGCTCTACCCTGGCCGGCGCCACGCTACAAGATGGCGGACGGAGGAGAGAAGGAGGAAAACTCGTACGACAGCCCCATCAACCATACCTGCTTTACGAGTACACGTCCGGTTCCGAGTCTGGCTTGGTAGTAGAGAAACTAGGGTTGGCGTGCTTGCCGGCTGCTGGCGCAGCCGGCGAGCGGTTAGATTGGGTTTTCTCTTTTTTTTTTTTTTTCGTTTCCCGCACACATTAAAGTGGCGCGAGCTGCATGAAGAGACAAAGAGGTTTGATACAGAACTCAAAGCAGAAAAGTGGAAAAACGTTTTCTGAACCGACCCCTCCTCCGATCCTTCAATGCTTCGTCTGCCCGTTTGAGGCCCGTTCGCGCTTAGCGGTAGGTCGGGCAGCTTTGTTGAAAATGACGTCACTGCCTCACAGTTTGCCACTGCTCATCGGTGAGGTTGCATTATCCGCCCCCCTCACCTCTAATAAGCTACTTACAACTAGGGTGCGTTTTAGGCTTAGCAGAGCGCCATGGATGCCATGGATGACTCCGTTTGATGCCCTTGGCTTGACAACATGTCGAGAAAAAAGTGCCCAGGACAGCAGAAGAGTGTGGTTACAGATGCGACCGCATAATGTGGTTTCTACCAAGCGCATCTGCAAAAGCTTCCACTTCACACCGCCTATGGTCACGATACCCGAAGCACGGTTCTTTCCGGGAGATGCAAGCGGGAAATACTTTTATATCGTAGGATATCATATTCTAATAACAAGGCATTTTAACAGGAGCAGTAATATAGCCCGCACAAATATGAACTGCTAAATGTAGAGTCATAAATAAACATGGCACTTTGCCATAAACGCAAGGCACGCCGACTGCACGCACCCCTAATCTAGATCACCTTCGTATCTTCCATAGTTCATTTTTTTCGACCATAAACCCCGTGCCAATACCCCAATTGATACCAGAGGAGAATATGCCGTAAGGAAAGGAAAAGAAACAAAACAAAACAGATGAGGAGCTGATCCTGTCTAATGGATGCACAGTGCGTACAAGGTTGTCGTGTGCACAATAAATCATTTTGTAGAATGCCAGGCCTTATACCAATGCAGAAAATGCTCCCCAAACACCTCGCCGGTAAGGGAATCGAAAAGCAGAGCCATGCTGAAGCGCCGGAATAGAAGGAACGAAACACAAAGAGAAGGGCAAAGTAAAGAACGAGAAGTTGAAGAGTTGGAAAGAGTCGAAACGAGCTGTAGGAATTGGTAAATTCGGAACGTCAAGACAAGCAAGACGCAGTGATGGCTTTTAGTCGGCGTCTTATGCTTCGCTAATAGTGGGTTCGGTGGGTGGTGGGTGGATGGGTGAATGGGTATGGTGAGGTAGAATAGGTTTGTTCCGCTGGTCGTGGTTGTCTGCTGCCGTTCAGGCCCGCGGCCGTCTACTGCCAAGGCAGTTCATGGCTTCGTCCTGGCCGATCAGCAAAGCCTCGTCCAACAGGGTCCACTGCTGTCGTAATTCTCGTAATCGTGTTCCGAGACTCCGGGCGTCTGCTCCACCCAAGGGGGACAGCGACCGGGTCACTTCTTCCCTCGGCTGCTGTTGGAGGCTGTGATCTTGCTGGTGCTCATGAGGTCCCCAATGTACTTTTGGAGGAACTTGTTGTTGCTGTCCAGCTTGTCGTGCTCTTCCTTGACGGCCTGGATTCTGTGGAAGATCAGGAGGAGGGAGTCCTGCAACATCTTGGCATGCCTGCGCAACAAGTCAGCTTTGCTCTGGTTCCGGCGGGACGTGGCAGCGACGCCTACTCACTTTCGGACCTCATCTCGTGTTTGCCGGCCCATCTCCTCCAGGTCTTCGCTTGTTCGCCGCGGACTCATGGCCCTCATATCTCCCAGTTCTGTTCGTGAGTCGACGGGGCGAAGGACATCTTCCGAGTCTCTCGACATGATGATGGTCCCGCTGCTTTTCCGGCTCGGCAGCTTGGGCCGTGTCGGTATGGGTGCATGAATAACGGTGTCTTGCTGATCTACAGGAGCAGACGAGCCGGCATGAACTATTGTCGGTTCGCGGTGCGCCTGTGTCTCCATTTCCTGGCCCTGCGTCTGTGGCTTCTCTTCCGAGTGCCGCGTCCGTTCCTCCTCCATTGCGTGCGTATTAAGACTTATTGTGAGTATTTGTGGTTTTTAAAAGGAACGAAGGGCTGCGATCGCTCGACGAAAGCAGGTATGGCAGAGGTGAAGAAACGAGTGGTTGTGTTTGTGGTCGTGACTGGACAAAAAAAAAAGCGGCGTAATATCGTAGTTGGCAAACAAGTTGTAGAGGACCCGCCAGATGTCAGCAGAAAGGCGGTTATTTGCCACGATTCAGGGAAGGATGACGACGGTAGTGGAGCTGTAGAATAAAACGCGAGAGGCGTGCCGGTTTGCGAAGAGTTGGACGGGGGTAGAAAACGAGAGACAAGGTCATAAAAAAGGGGGGGGGGGGGGAGAGCGAATGAGGAGATTAAGACAATAAGACAGATTCGTGACTGTTCGGGAGGAGGACAATGGGCAAGAGGCAGACGGGAGGGCCGTTATAGTTATTATGTAGTCGGGTTGTTGGAGAAGCTGCAAGGGTCTCGGACCGGTCTGTGGTATTTCTGTGAGCGAGCAGGGGCCGGGATGGAAGGGGGTTGGTTGAAGCTGCTGATGCGACGGTGCTGGATATTGGATATTTGGGCAGTTGGCAAGCCGACGGTTCGGGCACGGTGATTCGAAGAGAGATGGTCTTGACGATGTCTGGGGCCAGCAGGAGGGGACGGAAAGGGCAGGAAAGAGAGGAGCGCGAGAGCAAGGCGGAGGGCGTGGTGATTAATGGCAGTGGGAGCTTGGGTGGTATTGCGTCAAAAAGGGGTCGCAGGTGGGGGAGCCGTCTGCATCAGGAGGAAAGAGGGCCGGGAAATATGGACCGCAGAAGCAGATTGAATGTTCTCTTGTCGATGCCTGCCAATACGGGCAAGTCCACCGGTCTCTATTTGCGGACGCAGGCGATCGTTTCCTGGACGGCGGATCGGCCTTGAACGATCAGGGTGTTGCTGCTGGTGCTTGTGCCGGCTATTGGAAGGGGCAGTGTTTCGGGTTGCTATGCGAAACGCGCGAGCCTCTGGGAGGGAGAGTGAGGGTGTGACGGTCGAGCTTGAGGGGATTATCGCGAGACGGCGACGAGTGCTCGTAGTTGCGGGACGCCTCACGAGGCGAGGACAGGACGTTCTTGGCGGAAGACCATTGGCACGGGGGGATGGACCGAGGTGGGGAGCAGGCAGAAAAAAACCGTAATAGTAGCTGCCTCTTTTCAAAAACTGCCAGGATGGGTCGCGTGGGACGGCGTACTCGTAGGGATGTGGTGCCGATAGCGTTTGGCCGTCCAATATTATTATGGAGAGTGTTGTGAGAAGACGAAAAACGCAGCGAGGCCAATGGCAAAGCCACGAAAGCCTCGAGTGACGGTGGGCGGTGGAGTTGAAGGCTAGCACGTCCCGATCGGGCTAGCGCGGGCCTGGCGGGCCTGGCGAAAGGTGTAGGGACACACGGGAATGCGCGTGGAAGCAGGAGAAGGGCAGATATGCTTACTCGGGCAGCAAAGCGGCGCAATGGTGTCTCTGGTACGAATTTCGCCCAGACTTGGACACGACGCAGCGACGGCAGCACGGCGTGGCCGCAGGCGGTTTTGGCGCTCTGCTACGGTACGCGCCAGGCACAGCAGCTGCTGCTGCGTGCTGGGTGCCGTACATACGAGTGGTATTTTACATGTGGCCTGCCGAGAGATCCACAGATGTAGTACAGGTGACCGAGAAGCACTGTTGAGAGACAGGGTGACGCCACTGGAAGGAAGCAAGGGTCCCCCGGTGGCGCCGTCGACAATGTGGTTTCCCTTGGGGTAGAACAGCTCGCCGTGCGTCTGGATGGACCACTGGACGTGTTAGCTCCTATGTCTTGCCCATCTGTC
>JANSMH010000160.1:0-60501 GCA_029299595.1 Grosmannia serpens
AATGGAGGAAGCGAGACGGGAAAGAACGAGGGGGGGGGGGGGGGGGGGGGGGGGGGGGGGGGGGGGGGGGGGGGGGGGGGGGGGGGGGGGGGGGAGGAAGCCGTGGACTGTTTACCATTGTCCGTCCTGCCAGGAGAGCGCGCGATCAGATTGAGATACCAGCAGTGTCGGCCGCCGAGGTACTTCTCCTTGATCTGGCCGGATTTCTCCAGGTACTCGACGGCGCCATCCGGAATGGGCAGACTCGGTGCGACCTTTTTGATGCCCGGTGGAAGCCTGGAGACGAGTAAGAAGGAGACCTCTGTCGTGGAAGCCGGCCCTGCTCACCAAACAGCAACGGCTGCCCAGTCGCATGCGTGAAGCAGAATGCCGCCTCCGTCAAAGCGGGACTTGATGGCCGCCAGCCACATCTGACCAGTCTCCGCCAGTCTCGGGTGGTCGGGGTGCGACTCGCTGCCCATGAGGATGTATCGATTGAGCGCATCGTTGAAAAAAGCGGTGCAGATCACCTGTGCAAACTTGGCCAGTTCCGCATCGTCCTGGACGGCCACGGCATCGATTTCGTAGGCGGTCGTGGCCATTGTAGAATCCGGATTTTGGTGATTGTAAGAGCGAGATCTCCCCGCACTCTCGTAAAGGGGGAGAATTTGCGTAAACGGGGTGATTACTGCAGTTTCGGCTGATTAATCCGACTCTCGGCTTACCTGTTACGAGCCTGCCCGCCTGCCAGCCTCTATGGTCTTGCTATTAGCGGACATCGTCAGTGTATTCATCGCTGTGCCTGGGGGCTGTCGCGTTAGCGAAATCCGTCCAGAGTGGTTTAATGTCCGTTGCGTTGCGGGGTAGCGTATCCATGTCTTTTTAAATCGGAGCTTTGCGTTCCAGAGCTTTACCACTAACAGGATCGTCCCACAGCACCGAAGCTGATGAGCAGAAGAAGCGTCAATTCTCAAAATACGCCGCAATTAGCAGAGGGTTTCCAGCACGTTGATGGGCACCGCTACAGCACGCTAAAGCACACTAAAACACGCCAGATCAGCGTTTGCGCTACGCGTAAACTAGCAAGCGATATTCAGGTCCCAAAACAACATCACGTGCATCTACCAAACCCCCGCGTCTTTCAGCTTTCGGGACGCGCGGACTCCGCCATGACTCAAGCCCAATTCTGCGCACAGCTGCATGGGTTGCCTTATTTGACAGCAAACCCAGAGAGAGAACAGCCAATCCGAGAGCGTGATGGAGAAGGAAGTCGCAGAAACCGGTCGTGCCGGCCGGTACCCTTCACCAGAAAGTTTTGTGGCAGCAAGGCGCGCCGTCAGTCCTCCCAGTAACTCGAATGATACCAGCCGGATTTGAATCCAGCAGCTGACAGCGTATTATTACAGTGCGATGCCTGTCGTGCGCGCAAGGTATGTCTCGTGTTCTGACAGCTTGTTGGCTGGCGTCTGCGTGAAATGGCTGACCTGGTGAAAGATTCGCTGCAACCGAGGACAGCCCTGTTCGCACTGCCTGCAGATCGGCATCTCGTGCACAAACGAATCCAAGCCGAGAGAGAAGCGAGCACGCATTCTTCTCACGACGCAATAGTTTGTCTTCCCAAAGACGCCTCCCCGAATCTTGGCCAGCCGCCTGCTCACTCGTCTCATTCGTGTTCTCCATAGCGAAGAGAAGATTGACCATCTTGAAAAACGTCTCGATGTGGCCATTGGCCTCCTCGAGCAGCTGACCAGGACGGCGTCATCCCACGACACCACACCTCGGCGCACGTCTCGGGCGACTCTGACCTCCACGACACCGAACCCTCCACAACGAACGCTGCCGCTCTCTACGCTACCACACGTGCCCCCCGAGCAACGCGCGGCGTCCTCTACATCCCCCACGCTTGGCGGGGAGTTGCATCACGACACAGATGGCGCGACCGTGGTCGAGGGCGACTCCTCTCTGGGCGCGCACTCAGCCTTCGCCAGCAACTTTGTCAACCGCTTCATCACCAGCGGCTCGCCCGCGGCACCGAGCCTGGACATGCGGCAGACCTTGGACGTGCTGTCCCGCATCGTGGCCACGCTCAAGAGGCCCAAGGCGGCGAGCGAGCTGACGTATCCCCTCAGCCTCGTGCCTCGCCTGCCGACTCCCAAGCGTGGCCAACTGCCGCCCATCGACAAGACCATGGCGCTGGTCAGTGCTGCCTGCAACGGTATTCAGCCTGCCCTTCTTCCCGCGCCGACAACAAAGCTAACTGCAGCTACCTCCAGAATCTCACAAACACCTCAATCTATCCATGCAGTGCTACAACGCCTTGACCGTGAACGAATTTCCCCTCATGTGCCATCACGCCTACTTCTCGCCCTCCCAGTCCGAGTACGACTACATCATTGTCTTGTCCGGCCTGTCTGCGCTGTTCTGGACGCACGCACACGCGGCTCCGGCCGAGGAAAAGGAAGAATACCTCCGGTATGATCGCATGTGCCACGTCCACCTCGAGACGGCCCTCTCGAGTTTGCCCTTGCACCTTCCCGCAAGGCCCAACGTCATTGCTGCACTGCTGATGGGGGTGAGACACGCAGACCTCTCTGTCGGTATCCATGGGCCCCTCGTTACTAACCTGCTTGCAGACGTACTATGCCATTGAGATTTCCAAGCCGTCCCTGTCCTGGATCCTCACGTGCAAGGCGTCCGAGCTGTGCCAAACGCTGGGCTACAACAACGCGGCAACGATGCTCGAAGATCCGCCAGAAAAGGTCCAGCACAAGCTGATCCTGTTCTGGGCCACCTACAGCCTGGAAAAATCACTCTCTCTTCGACTAGGCAGGCCGTCGACGATACCGCAGTGGAGCATCACGGTTCCCGTCCCGTCAGCAGTCACAGATTCTGGTGAAGAGTCTTGGGGCTTTGCCTACTTTGGCCTGTATATCGCGGCCGCCCGCTGCCAAGGAGATATCTACGAGATGCTGTACAGTCCTGAAGCCGTCACGCAGTCTGCCGACGTCAGACGGGACCGAGTCCTCTATCTTGCGGCTGAAATACACCGCCTCGAAGAGAGATCAAAACAATTCAATGTGAGTTCCACCATCGTGCCAAGAAAAATGGAATGGGAACGCATAATGGATTCGAACAAACTAGGACAAATGGTACGCGATTGTTGGAGCTGCCATCGGCAACGACATGCTAGACTTTAACAACTACTCCGACGAGGTCCTTCGCTCCTCGTTGCTCACACTCATCTACCGGATTGAGCCTCGCCCGGCCGGCTCTACGACGACGTTTAGCACCGAGTGCCTCCAAGCTGCCCGGACTACCCTAGAGCGCCATCAGTTCTGCATGTCTGTGATCAGCAAGAACAAGGAGATGTTTTTCCCTTTATACGTCTACTGGTATGAAGACGGATGTCGGCGCCATGACGTATTCGCTGTACATGTGCTGATACGAGGAAACAAACTACAGGATACTCCTCTTTGCCCCGTTCATCCCGTTCATCGTGCTTTTTTGTCAGGTCATCGAGACGCGGGAAGAGTCTGACCTGGTCCAGATGCGGGCCTTTGTTCACTCCATCCAGTCGGCGACCGCACTCACCTCGGAAGCTGGCAAGATGCACCTGCTCTTCCAAGCGCTCTACAACGTGGCATCTCACTATGTCGAGATGAGCCAGGCGCAGACGCAGGCAAACGTCCAAATGAACGACTACCTGGCTGCCCTGGGCTTTGTAAACTTGGGGTCTCGAGGTGGAGGGCCAGATGATGCGCAGCCAGCCGAAGCAGAGTCGGCACCGGGCGACCATGATTCCCTAGCAGGACCAGCTGCTTTTCAGCAAGAGGGTGCAGACATACCGTGGATGATGGGCGATTGGCTCCACAACAACCAGGCCATGATGGAGCTGCTGCAGTTTTCAGATTACGTTGTGGAGCGTTGATGGCGCCTGCTCGAAGCAACTGTAAACACTGCTCCTCGGCGTGGACATGTGGAAAGTGTGAATGTTGCCATGATCATTGTCATTGCTAAAGCGTTGTATGGATAAAGTATGAAGACTACAGCAAACCTGGGTTTCTGGTAAGATACCTTTGTCAAAGGATCCAGCTCTGCTGGCGGAATACTGTTGGTTGTGCTACGGAAAGAATCAGCAGCGAAGTCACGATCCAACATTGCGCAACACCTGGATGGCTGGATGAGACTTTTTTGTACTTGTCTTTTTTTGTGATTGCAACTCGGGTTTTTTTCTAATACAGGAAAAACAGTGTCTCAACATTGTGGGCTGCATTGACCTGCAAATGGAAACACTGGCAAGGGAAGGTTTGCCAAAGTAGGCATGGCTATTTACTGAATCCCCTATTCTATGCTGCCTTCTGAGTCGCCAGCCATTCCTCGTGCCGCTTCTTCTGTTTCTCCCACTCTTTGACCAACTTCTTGCGCTTACTCTTGGACACCACGTTCCCCGTTGCCTCCATGGTCGGGATGCCGCTTTCGTCCCATGCCACGTACTCATCCGAGGTCATGAACATCCGTAGGGGGCCGACCTTGGCGCGCTCGAGCAGCTCCTTCTCCCCCTCAGCCTCCCTGGCCTCCTGTTCTAGCTTTGCCCTGGCTTTCGCAGCGCTAGCGGCTTCCCGCTCCGCGCGCTCCTCTATGAGCAATGTATCGATGGGTCGTACCAAAGCCGGTGGGGGGTTGTTGCGGTCCTCGAGATAAATGCCCAGGTTCCAGAGGTGTACATCACGGAGCTGGTCGCATAAAACGAGAATGTCTTTTACCGGCGCCTGCTGGTCCGCTAGGGCCTTGACGTCAGTGCGGAACTGCTGCAGCACCTGGTCGTATGGTTTGGAGGACTCGTCCACTGGTGTTGCCGCCGCAGTCGTAATCCCGTCAGCGAGCTTCGCAATAGCTGTATGATCGACCAAGCCGGAACGAGTCAAGGCTCGAACCTTGTCGCGCAGTTGAGATGTAGGGTAGACATAGGGCTTTGCTGGCGAGGGAATATCGAGGCCCGACCAGCCTATGCGGTCCGGGTTGTCGAGATCTCCCTCGGGATCCAGACCAAATATGGCGACAATGCGTGTTACCCACCGGGCGAGCGAGATGACTGTCTGATCTGAGAGGGCCTCTGCCGAGTTAGACTCGGTAACAAGATCAGAGAGGATTCGCATGACAGCCGAGGTGTTGAAGGAATCACAGAGAGCTGCATCGACATCAGCTTTAGCCCTGTTAAGAACGCTTAACAATTGTTGGTCTGTGGTGCTAAGCTCTTGCGTTGCTGTAGTTTGGGGACTGGGATGTTTCCAGAGGTCCAAGCTATTCAAAAAAAAAAAAGTTGTTGAGCTTGCCTTCCCAGCCGACTACGGCCTTCATGAACTCGTTTATCACCTCAATACCATCCTTCCAAGGCATGAGGAGGAAGCAAATTCGGAGCGACCGTGCATTCCATTCCTTTTGGGAGAGAACAGCTCTAATGGTCGTATAATTCTTGAGGCTCTTGCTCATCTTCAAGCCTCGAATCCTGTAATCTGTTAGTGCCTTTGTACGGACGAAATCAGAGTTTGAGGCCTCCTCACCTTAGTTGCCCCATGTGAATGAAGTAATTCGTCCACTGTACTGGGCAGCGCGGAGTCGACCAGTAGGCTTCCGATTGTGCGAGTTCGTTGTCATGATGAGGGAAACGAAGATCGATGCCTCCAGAACGAATATCTATCGTCTTCCCGATCACTTCGGAGGCCATTGCAGAGCATTCAATATGCCATCCTGCCCGCCAATGGTCCCATGGACTCGGCCATGCCGGCTCGCCTGGCTTGCTAGCTTTCCACAGCGCAAAGTGATTCACGCTCCGCTTCACTGAATTTCCCTTGGACAGCGAACCTTCGCCATCAGCTAGGAGGGCAGGGTCGCTCTTGCTCCACGATTGCAGCCGGGAGTAGCTGTGTCCAGTCTACTCAAACGAGTCGATATCAAAATAGACGGAGCCGTCAGGGGTAGCGTAACCGAAACCGTTCTCCACAATCTTCTCTACAAAGCGGACAATCTGAGGGACATACTCGGTCACACGAGTTAGTTGGTCGGGAGACAGTACGTTCAGCGTTTTCATATCCTCGAAGAAGCGGCGTTCGAATTTTTGGCTTAGCTCGAGGTATATCTTGTGGTTGTTGGAGTCCAGCTCTGCACCATGCAAGGCATGGAGATATGGCAGCAAAACATCGTTTGTCTTGGCGAAAAATTCAGACAGTTTTCCTGGAGCTTGCAGGGCCTCGGCCGCCGGCCGTGCCGTTCCAATGTGTGCTCTCAACAGCAAATCGGCGAGAGTATCAGCTTGGCCCTGTTTTGCTGTCGTGGCGTCGGCCAAAGGCGGGGGCGCGGCCTTCTCCTTGTATACCTTGTCCACTGCCTCGGAAAAATTCTCTGCGTTCGTATCCTTGGGCAGAGACGGGAAGTTCTAGCCAATGTAGCGCTGGAATGCCGCTTTGGCTTCTGCAAAAACCGCATCGCTCACGTCCTCGGCGGCATGTTCCTGCTTGAAGCGCGCGAGCAGGTACTGCTGGCGGCCCTTGATGATGATCTTGTCGTCGATATTCGTGACGAACTTGGCACGAAAGCTAAAGTGGTCTTTCATGATGCGGCGGATAATGTCGGTCGAGACGTAATTCTTGGCATGGCCCAGATGGGCATCTTCGTACACTGTCGAGCCACACGCGTACCACGTCACCGCCTCCTCTTTCGGATCGACTGGGACAAAGTCATCCTTGCTCCTCGTCAGGCTGTTAGATCTTCAGTCGGGGCAGCTGAGCGTCAGGTTGGGCTGAGGGGGGTCCCATGGCGGCTGTTTGCGACCGTCGGAAGCCATGCTACATGAGATCAGCAGCGTCAAAAATAATTTGTCCGAGATAGAACGAAGAAAAAAGCCACCTACTTTTGCAAAGGGGAAAGGCACGGATTGACTCTGCGGTGTGATGGTGTTAGCGGTAGTGATCCCAGTTTATTTTGACTTTTGAACTGGGCAGGAATGACTCACCGAAGAAATCGCATTCCCTTATCCCCCGCTCTTGGCAAACCTTAGATAATAAGTATTCCTACAACCTGGCTTCTCTGCTGTGATAGTAGGTTTTCAAACCGCAAACAACTTTAATAAACAACGCGTTAAGTTTCTAGAATCGTGGTAGATAGAGAGAAAAATAGTAGTGATACTAACGCGCTAGCTACGTGCTCTGGCACTACTCTACTCGCACTCTTCTAATCTAACGCCCTTTACACCAAAAGGCGCGGTGTCACGTTTTTCCCTCCCAAGTGGTCTAATTAGCTTCCTACTCCTTGTCAAAGTGTTATATAGCCTATTTGCATTGCAGGTAAAGGAGTACTGTTTTGCCTAACAACGTATCGCCATGCAATAGCGGGGCCAAGTTTTTCCATAACCGGGTTCCAAATTTTGACACGTGATCAAATGACAGGACCAAACTAATTGTTACTAGTAAATACCGTAAAGATCACCTAAGCGTAGGTTAGGGGGGTAAGGCAGGATAATCACGTGTATAAAAGCTGCGTACCAGATTTTGGCGCGAGGAGATTCTCTCCTTTTTAATCAAGCGGTCCTTAATAAGGAATCTTAACAAGAATTACGGCACAACACAGCACCATAATCAACATGGAGGAACTTGAGGAGCTGCGGAGACAATTGGAAGAGCAGCGACGTCTCCTCGAAGAGGAGCAACGTCACCGCGAAGACGCCGAGGCGCGTGCTCGCAGTGAACAACGTCTCCGCGAAGACGCCGACGCGCGTGCTCGCAGTGAACAACGCCTTCGCGAAGACGCCGAAGCGCTTGCTCGCCGCGAAAAACACTCCCGCGAAGAGGAGCAACGGCTGCACGAGGAGGAGCGGCGCCTCAGGCAAGATGCCGAACGCCGCGATCTTGCAGTTGTCGCCGCTTTGGAACGAGAACGAGAGGAGCTTATGAGCGCCCGGCTGGGTATGAGAATACCGACTTGCTATTGCGTGGCTAGCTGTTTACTTGCTGACTAATTAGGCCGACCTCTCCAAAGCTACCTAGCCGACATACACAGACTCAACTTCTTTATGTCCCGCCTACTCCGTCCCGCCAAAAACCCTGTGCAGACGTTGTCGGAAGGGAACAAGTCCACGTCAGTCACGTATGGCCGGACCAACATTAACGGCAAATACTATCCCTTGCAAATGCGTTCCTCGCCCGAAGTTCTCGCCCAGTGCCAAGCTGCCTTTAGACGAATTGAGGCCACTCTGAATACACAAACACCCTTCCCTTCAACTTCTGAGATGGAGTTCGTCACCAGCGGACTGAGAGAGAAGTTTCCAATAGAATTTCTGGACACCGAGTCCTTCAGGAACGAGTTAAGGACGTCGGCTTTCCTCCACGAAACTCTGCAGACACCTGCTCAGAGGATTATAAACGAGTATCTCGACTCCCAGGGAGACGGCAAAAAGGTTTTTATCGATAACCTGACATTGGGATGGAAGACTCAAATGGCTGTCGAAGGCGATGAGGGCACGGGCGAGAGTCAAGGCACCACCTCCACGCCCAAGCCGCCAGCCAAAACGCGACCAGACTCTCTTGTGCTTTGTGCAGATATGTTACCATTGCCGGACGAGGTAGAAGACGCGGAGAACACAGACGGCAACGAGATCCGCTCGGTCTATCGGGTCTCAGTCGGCGAGCACAAGGCTCTGCACCGGCTGCGGTCTCCTGTCGTGGCCCGATTCCTGCAGCAGCGTATCGAGGAGGATTTTATGGTGCAGCTGGCCAAGAGTACACCGGGCTCCGCCGCCCAGGAGGGCACTGGCGAAACAGGCGGCGGGACAGCCCAAGAAGTGCTGCAGACAGCCCTGGGAGGAGACCAAGGAGCTGCTCGAGAAGCACGTGCACCTGCGCTAAAGAGTCTTCCTGGGCAGGCTTTTTTTGCTCGGGCACTTACACAAACATTCCACTACATGGTCACGTCGGGTATTGGGTTCGGCTACATGGCGACGGGTGAAACGATTTCCCTTCTCCAAGTTTCGCGGGAGGACCCTACTGTTCTCTTATACCACACGATGCTCTTTCCCGAGTACTGTCGCAGGAGGCCGAATGGTCAAGATGTGATGACCGAGGTTGGTGAAATCGATCGTTTGTCCGTGTCTCTGCTGTGCGGTCTGTGCCTGCTGGCATTGGAGTCGACGCCGGAGTCTGCACGCCGGAGAAGTATCAACATCTCGCAGCTCGCGCTGTTTCCCGAACTACCGCCTTCGATTGCGGATGCCTCTCTGCCATCGTCCAGCGGAGCTGGACGGCCGAGCCGAGACGACAGCCAAGGGCGGCGAAGAAGGCGGGAGGATGATGATGGCGGAGATGATGAGCGTCCAGGTGGCGGCAACGGCGCAGAGCGTGGCCGTCTTCGCGTGCCAGAACACAGGCCGCGCAGATCGTCTCCCCTGAAGCGGCAGCGGTCGGCCTCGAAGCAGCCGAACAACGAGCAGGACGAGGGTAGGCGCAAACAGCAGCGCGTCAGCTTGCAGACGGGCAGCCGACGGTCCTTAATGCCGCTGCGTCCGAGCCGGTTTGACCCGTCGTCGTTTCGGCCGATCCGGCCATATTGCACGCAAGCGTGTCTGCGGAGCCTTGTCCGGGAAGAGGAGCCAGATTTCAGCTGTCCCAACATCATACTGCACCTGCAGGCGCTTCGCCACTCGCAGCTGCGGCAACGTGGCGTGCATGCCATCACGAAAGATCAGTTTTGCGAACTGATGCAACAGCAGCTGCTCGACAATGCCGAGCAGGACTGCGACTGCCTCCTCGACCAGGGTTTTTCGGGCGCGATCGGCTGCCTGTTCAAAATGACTCTGACGGGGTACGGATACACGGTCGTTGCCAAGGGCGTACAGTCGCATCACCGTCGGCGACTACGACACGAGGTGGACGTGTATGAGCAGCTGGTGGCCCAGCAGGGCCGTCTGATCCCCGTGTGCATTGGCCTGATCAAGCTGCATCTCCCGTACCCGATGGTGAACTGCACGCTGGTGACGCACATGCTCCTGATGTCGTATGCGGGCGTTCCCCTGTATTCGGAGATGCACAACACGGTCTTGGAACAGCGGGGCATTGACGTCGAAGAGGAGTCGATGCGGACGATGCGCGAGCTGCAGGAGGTCGGGCTGGATGAGCACGACGAGGAAAGCAGCGGGAATCTGACCTGGTGCGAGGAGACTGCGCGGGTGATGAAGATTGATTTTGACCACGCGTACATCCGCCGGCGGACGGGCTTCAGGGATGCGAACACAGATGTGCCGGGAGCGGCTCGACCGACGCTGCAGAATGGAGAGGGGAAGAAAGATGGGCACAGCTGGGACGAGCAAAGACCTCTGGCCGTTGAGAGTCTTTTGCTGGCTTGACAGTGTACAACGTAAGCCTGCAATGTGCCCCCCCCCCCCCCCCCCCCCCTCAATAGTATCACAGACAGGCTGCTTTTACTAAAACTTTATTGGGCGACATTCCTTTCAGCCATGTTTCGGCCGCCAGTCCGTGTGGATGTCGACATCGGCAAGCACAGCCTCGTTGTTCTTGAGGGTGGCCCTGCGCGCACGCTTGATACGTCGAGTCTCGATATCAACACGACGGGTGAACCACCAGGTGATCGGGTTCATGACGATGGCCATGCCGATGAAGCTCAAAGCCCACGGCGATGCCGAACGACGTGGCATGGTGCGGTGCATAGCGTGAGTTGAACAGCTGCGAGCCGACGGCGCCTCCGATCTGGCCGTAGCTGTTGGCAAAGGCAATGGCAAAGGCCGAGCCGGTGGCGCCTTGGGTGGTCTGGACACGCCACGGCCACATCATGGTGTACCTGGCGGCGCTGTCAGCAGTGCTTGGTATCAGAGAGCATCACGGGACGACATACCAGGCCGTGGACAAGCCGCCGGCGAGGACGGTGTCAGCATAGACACTCGACCACGTAGCAGTCCGGGATGACGACCATGAAGAACAGGGGACTGGCCGGCTGTGGAATGCGGCCCGTGTCGGCAAAGATGCCAAAGAAGATGGTCAGGCCGCAGGCAAAGATGGCCGGCGAGATGTTGAGCAGCTGTGCTCGGCCGATGGATCTGCAAGCAGTTGGTGAGCGGACGACAGCAGCAATGCAGGAGAGGAGGCAAAAGCACTCAAGTGAAGCCCAAGCCGGCAATGACGGTGGGCCGGTAGAAGGTAAGGCTAGTGGTGCCGACGGTGTAAAAAGGCCTAGTAGCCTAGGAAGAGAGCCACAGGGGAAGGTCTCTGAGCGTGGCCTTGAACTCGTGCCAGTCAAAGTTGAGCTCGGCGGCGCGAGGAGCGTTGATGGGCAGCCGAGCCTGGACGAAAGCCTTCTCGCGGTCGTTGAGCCAGCTCGCAGTAGCCGGGACCGACTCTTGTTGGCGAACGGACAGACATTCACTGCTTGACTGGGAAGACTTACAGTCGGGCAGGAATACGTAAGCAAAGACGCCGAGCACAACAGTGAACAGGCCCTCCGTCAAGATGAGCCTGTCTGTCAGCAAAGCGAGGCCCGGTAAGGTGTCTGGACGAGGAAGACAGCCAAGCTCACCGTTTCCGCCCAGACAAGCCTCCGGCAGTGACGCCGTTAAAGGCAAAGGCGAGCAGGCCGCTGATGGAGCTGAAGTTGCCCAGCAGCGTGACGACGATGCGCGGGGGCCAGCTCGTCGGGACGGTACCAGCAGCACATTTGCAGCAGCTGGCCGGGCCAGAGACCGGCCTCGAACAGGCCGAGGAGGGCACGGAGGGGGCGTAGAGCCCGCCGGCATTCCTGAGAGCAGCATGGCAGCAGAGGACGATGCCCCCAGGAGATCTGCGGCTTAGTCAGCCGAGAGGCGAACGGCCGCGACGAGGGCTCTCACCATGATGCGGGCCTGCCAGACGGACGGCCTGAACTTCTTGAGCAGCAGGTTGGACGACGTCTCGGCCAGGATGTACGGCACGTAGTAGGCGGTGACGACAAATGTCGAGCTCGGTCATGATGTTGTGGCGAGTGCCCCTGTCCATGATGCGGGCGTTAGAGACCTGTGACCGGGTGAGCATTGCGAGCAAAGCCTCGCGACGACGGGACCGCTCACGTTGGACGCGTCAATCGTCTTGGCCATGTACATGACGGCTAGTAGCGGCAGCAGGTGCCAGTCGATGCGGCGCAGCAGCCGCGTCTCCTCGTCGGCGCTGGGCGTCATGCGTGCCTCCAGCAGCCCGGCATCGCAGCCGGCGATGGTCTTGGCGGCGTCGTCGTACGCGCGCAGCCCGTCGTTGCGCGAACGGCCTGCAGGCCCTTTTCGTATCTGGACACGTCGGCTGCTGCGGCCTCGGCGTCGTGGGAGATGGATGGTGACATGTTGGGCGGATGTGCGTTGTTTGAATTGTTCCTTCAATATTGAATCTGGAATGAGAATGTTCAAAGCAGATCTACAAATGGACACTGCTATCTCCCAGCTAATCCGTGGCGTCTTCCGTCACGTTTCGTTATCTCGACGACCGATTGCGACAGCAGCTAATCAGCAACAGTGCTGTCGCAATCAGATGACACACCCTTCCGTCCTCCGTATCTCCAGCTGCACGCCATCTTCCACTAACAAACGCCCAGGCTTCGAGAGTGTTGTTCTCAACTACGGAACAGACATCCTGGGACTGCAGGGAGACCACAAGCGGTATCTCTACGGCCCGGGAACCATTCTGCATGCCCATTCGGAGGAGGCTGTCAGGGGATATCAGGTCATCATCACGGGACTGTCGAGCCGGTGACGATGGATGGACGACAGGCCCGAGGTATAGCACTCACTGCAGGCTACAAAGTTAGGGCAACCCCTAACCGTGTGAGTTGTGAATGCATGCACACTTTGCCGACCTCTCGACACTCGCCTCACACATCGCCTGTGCACGTGATTTGTGATTACATCACGGCAACTGCACTCGTTGACCTGCACTCGTTGAGCACGCGTAAGATGCAAGGACGCCTGACCACTGCTGTACATGAACAAACCCGCTCGACGGGGTCAGGCGGGCTGTTCTGTTCCAACAGACAACAGATCAGGCCACTGCAACCCCGCATCTCCCAACATCGGCAAACCCCCACAGCACATAAGAGTGCCATATGATCTACCTGTCTCTTCACAACGCGATGTCGTTCCGCATCACATCCCTCGTCCAATATCACCGCACCCATACTGTTCCCATTCTCACAACAGCAAAATGCGGGCCGCCAGATACTACGGAAAGGAGGACATTCGCATCGAGGACATTCCCGAGCCGTCCATCCGGCCAGGGCAGATCAAGGCGAGCACTCTTCCCCCCCTTGCCGAAACGGCCGCTGCGGCTAACACGCCCTTCCAGGTGGCCCCCGCCTTTGTCGGCATCTGCGGCACAGACCTGCACGAATACCTCGGCGGCCCCAACTTCTGCCCCGAGAAGCCCCACGCGGTCACGGGCGAGACCATTCCCGTGACCCTCGGCCACGAGTTCTCGGGCGTCATCACCGAGATTGGCTCCGGCATCGACGCGGCCGGCCTGGACGGCCGCCGGCTCGAGGTCGGCCAGCGTGTGGCCGTGCAGCCGACCATCTTCTGCGGCCACTGCGCCGCCTGCGCCACCGGCGCCGCCAACGTCTGCCACGACGGTGGCTTTGTCGGCCTCAGCGGCGGCGGCGGCGGCCTCAGCGAGGCCGTCTGCGTGTCCGCCACCCACGTCTTCCCGCTGCCCGAGAACCTGAGCCTCGAGGAGGGCGCCCTGGTCGAGCCGCTGGCCGTGTCCTGGCACGCCGTCTCCGCCGCTCCCGAGATCGGCCCGGACTCGGTCGTCCTCGTCCTCGGCGGCGGCCCCATCGGCCTCGCCGCCATTCTCTGTCTCCGGGCAAAGGGCGTCAAGACCATTGTCGTGTCCGAGATCGCCGCCGCCCGACAGGCCTTTGCCCAGCAGTTTGGCGCCGACCGCGTCGTGCATCCGATCCAGGAAGACGTCCTCGCGGCCGTGCTGGAGCTGACCGACGGCAGAGGCGCCGACGTCGTCTTTGACTGCGCCGGCGTTCCTGCCAGGTGCGTCTCTGTCCCTCTGTCTCGCCCAGATCATGCAAGGCTGACCGAACATGCAGCATCAAGAGCGCCTGTGAGGCCGTCAAGACCAAGGGCACCGTGGTCAACGTGGCCATCTGGGAGAAGCCCGTCCCCTTTAACCCCAACTGGATCACCTTCAAGGAGAGCTCCTACAAGTCCGTTCTGGGCTACCAGCCCGAGGATTTCAAGGCTGTCATTGAAAATCTTCGTACAGGTGCCATCAAGGCCCGTGGCATGATCACGGGCAAGATAAAGCTCCAAGATTTCGTCCAAGACGGCATCAAGAAGCTCATCGCAGACAAGGACAACCAGGTCAAGATTCTGGTCGACGTCAATGCGAAATAGCAGGCTGGTTGAGGTGACAGGGATTGCGCTGTGCACAGAAGGATGTCTGAATCTGCGTTAGCCTGAACAGGGAATACGTGAGCTGGAAACTAAGGTGGCCACGGCAGTATTGCTGAAAGTCGCCCCGTTTTGAATGGCGCGAGCAACATCCACTGTTTTCAAAGACATGTACGAAGTGGCAACGGCTGTTTGAAACTGAGACCAGGAGGACCTTTGCGTCTCACTGGATGCGTGTCCACAAGCTGCCCGAGAGTCAGGGTGTCAGGGCATGCCAAAAGGACCGACGAATAAACGACTTTCTACTTTCCTCTATCAATGAATCTCATGGGACTAATGTCCAATCGCTTTGTAGTACCAGCCCACGAGAAGCTGGTTGAGGCCATTCCAATTATCCTCGTGCTTGGGCGTTCCTTTTGTCCAGCCCAACGGCGGCAGCGTCTTGTACTGATCGCTGTATTTGACTGATCTACGATTCAAAGTCGAGAAGAACCATCCTTTTTCCTACTGTTGTGTTGAACGTTTAGGACACGACATTGGCGCGGTCTGATACCAAAAGGAGCTTGCTTTCTAGAAACATAAGACGTGTTCCAGGAAGGCTCCCCAGACAATGGTCTTCCCGTCATACAAACACATCTCGACCAAGCTGTCAGAGAACGACAAGCAGCAGCAGAAGCATATTCTCGACCCAGACGACGTCGAAGATCGTTCCACTGCTGAATTCCAAAGAGTATTACAAGGAACGACCATTAGCCACTTCTGACTTAAAGCCTGTCTATCCCAGCAGGCAACGCAAAAGTACCAGAAGACGCAATCACTCGAAAATCTTATGCCCATAGAAAACGGCCCTGGAAAATCTGTTCAAAACAGTCAAAATGAAACGTATACAGACAAGGTGCTTAAAACAACCTTGTAAGATACTACGAAAAAAAAAAAGTAGACTCCTCCCAACAGAAAGGATCGTGGCCAGCCTTAAAGGCTTCCTTGGATTGGCTTTCTACCGTAAGACCAGCTGCTGTAGAATTTTAGCACGTTGGTCAAACACAAATTTAGTAATAGGGGGGGGAAACATACAAAACCCAATATGCGTGATTGTTCGTGTCGCATAAATCTTGCCGAGCAAGAGCACAGAGCGCAATCGCCTCTTTGTACGCCATTTTACAACCGCGGCATAAAAGTGCTATGAAGAGTCCCTCTAGATCATAGGTGAAGGTTTTCAACACGAAGCCGCCTAGTTCTGGTTCTGACCACCGGTTGATTGGCCACCTGACCTCTCCATTAGCAATGTCCACAAAGCGTGCCTCCTTCATCATCTGAGCATAGTTTGACGATTGATTAATAGGGCGGCCCCGTTTGGTCGATGCGTCTGTTACTAAAGCAACCAGTCGTTGAAGGGCACAGTTGGAAGGTAATGTGTCGTCGTCACACCTAAGTGACAACCCGTCGAACATCTCAAGATACCCTCCAGAGTTAAGATTGCTTTTGTAATTAGCCTTTGTTAAACTAAGAAAAAAAAGGAAAAGGAAAAACACATACTCAAAGCAACTTTGTATTACTCCTGGAACGTCGGCAAAACAGCCGTGCATAAACCGCCAATTAATAAAATCAAACCCCTCTGACCAGGTCCACGATTTCTCGACATCGTCAATTTCGAACGAACAGTTTCGTGGCACACTATTACACACAGATTAGATACATGAAATACGAAAAGAAATAGGAAAATCAAACGTACTAATGAGGTTGAATTGGGCTGATGTCTACTCCAATAATGTAAGCGGCCGGATGGGCATTGGCTGTTCCAAACCAAATAATGTTAGCAATTTTTGTCCTTAATAAGGCACAAAAAGTAAAAGCAACAAGCGAATAAGAGTACAGCTTACCATAGTCTATAGCCCAGGAACCAGTGCCTGTACCCAAGTCCAACACGCGGTGTGCGCCATTTTTTTCTGGGCAATAGTGAAGTCGATTTCCCAAAGCGAAAAGGTAGACGGCTGTGGCAGTTAGTGTTATTCAACTTGTACTGGCTTACGAAGCTAAAATCAAGGGACGTACCATGCTGTAAGTCCAAAAAGTCTTGGTGTTTCTGTTATATAATTAGGTGATGATTCTTAATAAAAAAAAACAAGAGGATTTAAAAGAAAACAGCAGCGTACCTCATCTTCTGGATAGTAGTATTCTATTAACTATTAGCATGTTGTAATTCGACTTATAACATAGGCTATTCAGAAAGAACATACGATCTGTGTAGTATGAATGATAAACTCGACTACTCTCGGGGTCAGGATCTGGGTGGCGAAGGCTCTCTGAATGGAGAGACGAAAGGGAGCTCTGTAAATAGCAAAGCATTTCATCAGAAGAGTAAGAGGGATGGAGAACTAGAGATCCATTTATACCGTGATAGAAATAGTATCGCTCTCCATGTTTTCTCCCATGTCGTGTTCCGTGTCGCTTTCCGAAAAGCCGGCGCCGCTTTCCGAAAAGCCGGTGTAGCTTTCCACGTCGCTGTTTGTGTCGTTTCCCGAAGAGTCAGTGTCGCGCAAACTCTCCTTTGTCTCCATTGCCGCTCCTGTCATCACTTCGACCTCTGCCACCGGTAGAACCAGTGGTCGCGCTTCTGGTTCTTGCGGCCGAGCCATCCGTCCTATCTTATGACGTTGGTGTAAGGAGTGCCAAAAATCGAGGGTTTATTAAAAAATAGGCCAAGAGAGAGAGATAGAGACAGAAACACAAAAGAAATGGGAGAAAAGGGGGAGAGAGACAAGGACAGAAGACAGAGGACGGACAGGGACGAAAAAGAAAACGGTGGCTAGGAAAAAGAAAGTTTCGGTCTTATGACAATAAGTCGCGTTTCCACCCCTAACATTTAGATTACTTATCGGCCGAGCTGAGAATAGATCTTTCCGGGGCAAGCATGCCGGGCGCCTAATCTGCACCCCTGCCTCCACCTGCTTCTCTACTATGCATATTAAACCACTATTTGGTGTTTGTTTGCGAACCCCTGTCTCGGCGGCACAACCTTTGCCGGCCCTTTCCTGTTACAACCACCGTGTAGGTGTATGTAGAATACAGTGATGGTTATCAGCCTGGCTCGACTAATTTTGTTCTGCACATCGTTTATGTGACATAGTGTACCTGTTTAATCGTAGAGGTAGCCGGGGTATTTGTTTAACGGAACAAGTTGTATCTTACTTCTGTTCTACTACAACGATGGGGTCTTACGGCTGGGGATCTTACAGCTAGAATCGTGCTTACTCTTACGGACCGTAGTAAAAGACAATACAAATTAATTGGGAATACAGGAAAGCACATTAATGCTCCACCTTAGATACGAACAGCCAAGGTCTTTATGGCAGATAGTTTTGGGGGAGGTCGGGTTCTCACTCTCCTACTAACACGCGGAAATTGTCGTATGCCTTGGCTGTGTGTACAAGTCTCTACTACAATATTTCCTACCCTTTTACCTCAATGAAAACAATTATGATAGCAGCCTATCGCTTCTTACCTTTTATCCTCTTTCTTTTACGGTTCCTTGTCTCGAAGCGGCAAATCTGTTCTCGGGACTGTGAACAAAGAGTTCTGTTTAGACAAAATGGCCAGAGAGCATCCGCAGAGGCACAGGAGAGGTAGCAGGGGGGACATCTCGCAAGAATATTGTAGGCAACGCATGCAGTTGTAAGCAGGCAAACAACCGCTCCCTCTTGTCGAAAAGCAAGACAAATCTCATCCTAGGTGCCTTGGGGAAAATACAACGAGCGAATAAAGGGACAATGTCTTGTAAACGAACAATTAAATATGCGTCCCTCTCCACGACTTGTCTCATCTGGAGTTGCTCGCCACAACAGCGAACGACACTCTCAAAATGAGCAGCACGATAGCCAACGGAGACAGCCCGTTACTTACAAAGACAGACCACCCTACGGCCATAGACAGTCTTTGTCGAGAGTGGCAGTTCTTGTGGTTTACTGCTGTGTTATTATTGTACAGTTCTCTGTTGGAAATTGTGGTCCTACCTCGGCTCCTAACGACCACGTCGGTAGAGGCTGGGCTGGGCATCGGCATTGCCAGTCCTGTGATTTCTGATAAAGTGGCAGACTGGGTTTGGATTCTAGTTGCGAACGTGCTCGAGCCCTACATCTTCGAAAAGCTGCTCGGCTGCCATCTTTTACAGCCTTGCTCTGCTCAGCTTAAACATGCTGATTCGGCTGCTGCTTGATCAAGGAAAAATCGCCGAAGACGAGTGGAGAAATTCCGTCCAACGGGCCGTGTTTCGGTCAGTACTCGTTGTTTTCTCACTCGTGGGACAGAATTGCCAACCAGTATCACAGCCACAAGTCCGACGAACCAGCATACCAACAATCCCAGAGAGACCTGGCTCGTTTCCGAATTCGATGGGGGCTGTACGACACCGTTCGATCAGTTGCCTGGGCTCTTTTGCTTTGTTTCATTTGTTTTACGGCTGCGAACGAACTTCCTCTGGCACTGCGCGCCAAGTTTCTGAAGGAGTTGCTCTCTGTCGACACGGTTATTGACAAGCTTTGGACTCCCAAAAGGAAGGCAAGAGGAGCCTGAGAACCGGAATCAAGGACAACCCTTTCGGTGTAAAACATGAAAAGTTAACAGCGAGTCAGGGACAGAAGGACGTGGAGGCGACTCACTAAACAGGTTCCATATTACTGTCTTTAGAAAATGCGCAAAACATAAGTCGTCAAAGCCATGATTTGGTACTCTCTAGCCCATGATTCGTTTCTCGTTGTATCTGCTTGGAACACCGGCTCCACCGTAAAAACTTGCTCGCGGTTCCTTGATTCGACACGTAGTGCATTGCATGCAACGAGCTGTTAAACCGCCTGTTCACAGCGATTAATGTTTTCAAAAACACCAGCCGGCGTTAACGTTCGTCGTCTGACTTCCCCGCCGGATCCCCAGAACTTAGATTCGCATGCGTCCCATAGAAACGCTTGCGGAGCTGTGCCTCCAAATGCATGCAATGAGCCTCACAATCTGTAGGGCGTCGGGGCTGAGTCGATGTGGAGCCGCCGGTGGGTGTGCTGGTTTTTGCCAAGGAACCAACAGACCGTGATTCACGACTCAAAACCGCTGGCTGCTTGTAAGATGACCAGCATAATGTATTTGCTAAGTCTACTACGGAGTCGACTAACCAAGGTCTCAAACTTAGTTGCACAATTGTGGCCTTTTCTATACTAAAGAGACGGTTAAAGGTAGAATTCGGTATTCCGGAAAGCCGCTCACACCCAAGGAACGATAGAAACCATTGCTTCTTTGAAGAAGGATCCGTCTGATTTGGTGGCATCTTATACGGAGCTCTATAATAATGCCGGACGGCTGTCCACAAAGGCAAAGAAACAACTAGAAAGCTTTGGTTCTCCCGTCTTTTGATCTCATCTTTGACGCAACTTAAAGCCAGCTCACATTGAAACATCAGATCCTCCAAGTCTTTGTCACTAACTTGAAACAGTGCGACTCCGCCAGTGGGCCAAAGTGGGAAACAAAATCTAAGGAACGGGCGCAAGGTGGAAAGGGGATTGGATAGAGAAGGAGAGGCCGGGTTTAGTCGGTTAGGGCGTGCAAATGTATTTAAGGAACAAAGACCTTCTAGTATTTTTAAGTAGGAGACCATCCCTTCCATAATAAGCTTATTAGCTGTCCAACTTTAAGAGATTGATGGGCCCATTTGGACCATAGCATTGCGTTAGGTGATAAGGTAAGATATTACTAAAGAGGAGGGGTCTTTTACCCCTTACTCGTCCCCTTAGTAAGGGGGAGAACTCTCCTAAACCACACAACCTACGCTGCTTGGTGCACTGCAAGGCTGCCGGCCAGAGCCTCCTTGACATAGGAAGTCTGATCAGACTCCCTCGCGCGACCTTTTGTGTGAAGTCTGATCAGAAGCGCTAGCTTACCGCCTTGGGTCATGGCTGTCCTGGTGCGGTGCACCTAGGCCAGCATCAATACGTATCTTACTTGCACTGCGTTCTTGTAATGCTGCAAAGCACTAGTTTTTATTGCTAAGACATCTTAAACTTTGAAACTGTATTCCAAATTTTCGACCTCAGTCCGAAAGGGATCTGTGTCGACCCAAACATGACGGCCATTTAGGAGTGGCTGAATCAATGGATACCCACAAAATATTTTCATGAACTCGTCTTTCAGAAATGCATCGAGATGAGATTTGTCGATTTTTTCAATTGTGCAACGAACAGCCTCCTGGCTATCGTAGGAGCGAATGATTCTGCAATGTTAGACTGACCTTTGTATTCTATGCTTTCTTCCAACGTACATATGGATATCTGAGCCGGGAAAAAACTTGTATGTGCCAGCCGGAGTTTTCTCTATCTGGGTTGCGAGTTGTTGTGCTGTTTGCGCCAATAATGAGATATGAGAAAGTGAAGTGCCGATTTCCAAAGGATGCGGTAAAAACACCGATGTGCTTAAAGGGCGCATATCGGGTAGATCCACAGCGAAATAGTCGAAGTATTTGCGCTGGGGCTGTATATCTAGGCAGGCTGTTGGTTGCTCCATTGTGCACTTTTGCAATTAGGTTGAAGAGAGGATGGGAGCTAGGTAATATGAATCGAGGTAAGCACCTGTCTAAACTTAAGTAGTCTGCACCTTACGACGTACCTTCAGCAAGCGGTGGATTTGCGGATATTGCTTACACGGGCTAAGGCAGGGCAGCCAGCCGTCAACCTGTAGGGCGTTATATTTTGACTCCGTACATACACGGACGTTCGCTAACTGCCGTTAGAAGGAGGTCCTGAATTGTAAATCTATACCACTTTTGCACTTATCACACTAATAGTTTGAAGCCATGAAAGTGGAACGCGTCAGCTGCGTCCTTAGCTGGTCTTATTGTCTTACTTTTTTAAGGGGGTAGGTGAGAGATACCAGCTAACACGCGTGGAAATTCCCCACGGAGTATCGCCTTGAAAGCAGTCGTGTGATATGTGGATATGTTTGATGGCACGCTAGGGATGTGTTCCGGCATTACGGAGTACAAGTACAGACTTCTGCCAGATAGCACGAGTCGCATCCTAGACTTCTGATTGTTGTCGATCTAGGAAACATTTTCTATGCTTTGATCCCCGTTCTGATTGTATATTTATTAAATTGAAGAGTTTCGGCTTCTATAAACTCTTTATGTAGTGCCTGTACGCTTAAAATAAAACCTGAATCCATTCTATACATTGTAAACAAGTAGTTGCGACGAGAAATGGCTCACGCATTGGCAATCTAAGCGAATTAAGCGAATTAAAGGCAGTTGGGGGACGGATTGTATTGGGGGCCGTACTGCATTGGGCGGATTGTATTCGCTACTCCGTAGCGTGCACGAGCACTGATTAATAAGCGCTGGCCAATCAGCCCCCTAATACAATGCCCAACGTGCATTTCCTCGTCACCGCTCATCCAGCATCTCGTCATTTTATCTAGCAGGATGGATCGCCACGCTCGTCACTTATTAAAGTTTCAGCAACTTCTCCAACGCGTGTCAGGGGAAAAAATTAAAGAGGCGACTCAGACATGTGTCTACCGCATCTTCGAACGACGTTATTCAAACGATCTAAATTGGTTGCATAGCATTCGTTCCATCTGAGGTACTGTTCGGCTTGCCTACTGCTGTCAATTGCATGGACGACGCATTGTTTCAAGAACAGTTGGCAATAGAATTGGACACCATTCCCCAACCCAACTTGTACTGGACAGACGTGTTCAGCGCGCTGTAGGAAGACCAAGCTACAGCCCTGCGTTTCCTTACAGGTAGGTTCGACCGTCTTCAACTCGAAGTTTGCCTTTATCGTCGTGTCTTTTCGCCATCGTCTTCCTTTTTCTTCCTCTTCTTTTTAACCTTGCCTTAACAGAAATCGTGCGCGCCTACTACGATGATCCGTCTTGCCTTTTTACGTGCCCAAAGGGATGTCTGCAAGAGGACCTAGTGCATCGGAAGAGACAAGAAGAACCTGAGACTGAAAAAAGGCCCAAAGCGACGCAAAACTAAAGAGGTAATAGAGTGGAACCCATCCCGTTGATTCACCACCTTATTAATATGTATAGGCTGAACACTTGGACCAAAACTATGCCGTCGCCAGCGCTGTTCAAGCCGAAACCTTTGGCGGTTTACCACACAATAACGCTAACCATCGCATCAACTTTTCCCAAAAGCCAACCCGTGTTATCTAAAGTCCTTAACCAACAAGGCAAGCATGCAAATGACACACTAGCAGGGCAATATCAAGACAGTTCCCCCGGTCCTTTTAAGAATACCACCCCACAAGACGACCAGGAAGCTACGACTACTAAACTACAAACGCTGTTTTACACACAAATACTTGCACAAAAAATTCAACCTACATTTGATAGGGCTGGTTTGATTGCGAAAGCTATGGAAGAAACCAATTTTCGCACAAGAGGGACTAATACAAATGCGGTACGCTGTGGCCTCTATTCTAAAAACGATGCAACCATCGTTTGCGACCTGGGGTGATGTCGACACGGCATCGGTTTTACAAGAAGAACTAGATACAATGTGAATGTATATTTGGACGCTTTGATTTGCTTCGACTCGACAGAGTAGTACCTAATGTAATCGACCCAAATTGGCTTTGGGCACCAGGTCCCTCTTGAGTCTAGTCAAGCATCGATCCCACAATCTTTACTCGCATCTCACCCACTATCACTTTCGTTCCCGCTGGGATCGGTTTCTTATCGTTCTTGCTGAGTTCGTCTCCATTATAAATGTCATCTCCAACTAAAATCGCACCGCCGTTGTACTCACGTGCTTCCGTGCCACGTAAACAGCAGCACTTACGTCGTATGAGCCTACCACCCAATAACCTTCTCGCACGTACGTAGTAGTGGCAGGACATGCATGTTTTACGGTCCGAATAGTTCGTCTTCTACTTTTAATACGCAGATCTCATCCTATTTAGCATAGGACAAAGCAGAGGTCCCGACCATACCACTATTATTTTCATGCTGATCGTGGTTTGAACCAGTAGGGTGTATTTAGTATCTTACAAGTGACTGGTTGTGTGTGTGTGTGTGCTTGTAACGCTGTGCCTGGGGCCCCTTAAATGGGTGCCGATAGATACGTCTTACTGTGTATGCACGTGGTTGGGCATTGTGATTTGAGATTCGCCAAAGATACGGAGTACTGTGGTAAGCTGGACTAATCTGCATACCACCTTGATGCCATCACATCTGACCCACAAGCCAGATAACTTTAGCTCGCAGCAAGCTATGTAAGGAGGGTGGTTTCACCCTGTAAGTGGGTGCGGTTGGTCTTAGTTCGGTTTGCATAAAAAGAGCCCCACAGCATAAAGAGATTCCTCCTGGTGCTCTTCCAGGCTTGACATCCAACTGGCCCATAATATTCAAAGTCAGCGGAAGCACGAACAATACTATGCAGATGGCTTTGTGGGTGTAAACACAGGGAAAGAAAATGGGACAGATCAGGAGCGCTGCAGTTGAGAAACAAGAAATATGCAAACCTTGTCGCCTGACGTTGGGCAGAAATCCTCCTGGCTCAGCTCTCCTCGCCAGCCCCCCTGACACACATACGAATAGTCATTGGATAGTTGACAGACCCCGGCTGCATTATTTGCTTCAGCCAAGCACCGTAGCGTGTGCCGGCAAGGCAACCATCCTTCTTGTTTTGCCACAAAGACCATGGCCAGCCTTGGATGACGGCTGTTGTTAGTAGTGGGACCGCTAAGCAAGCTGCTGAACGCCCCTAGCAAAAGCAGCGGAGTCGCTGTAATGTACAGCACATTAAGCCTGGGGAGGCTCGATTCAACAGAGACGACCTATCTCATGGAACCAGCAGAAACCAGTGTTCTGGACGGTTGGCATCGTGTCAAATGTTGGTCAGAATGAAAGGTTTCTTGAAAAACGCGGCGGATAATCTCCTATTTATTGTGCTAATACACAAACATCCTGTTGCATTCCTCCTAAAACATGTGCTCTGCCTTGTACTCTGGTGGCTCTGCCTTGGACTACTGTGCCGTTGCACAGCATGCTCGTTGCTCCTCCTCGTTCTGTCTCTCCTCCTCGTTCTGTCGTTCCTCCTCCTCGTACTCTCGTCTCTTTACCGCGAGCCACCGTTCCATTTCCTCGTGCTCCAGCACCTCTGACTGGAGACCTTCGAGTTCTGCCTCTCGATTGAAATCGACAAGCATCTTTCTGTCCCTCATTTCGGTTTCGTTGATCAAGTTGGTCTCGTCACCCGTGTCAGTGTACTCGTCGTCACTGGCGCAGATGCCCACGTCGTCCTCCGATTCATTATCGTCGTCGTGGACCTCTTCTGCGTAGGACGAGCGGGCAAATGGTTCCTGCGATGCCGTGCAGTCCGTCAAGTAGGAACGGTCCTGCCCGCGGTAGGCCAGCACGACGTGGACTCGAATCCCCCGATCCTCTTTCAGGATTTCAATGGCAGGTGCATACACTTTCTTGCTGTAGCACATCAGGCACCTGTCGCAATTGCCTTTCGCGGGCATCACAAACTTGATCGGGCCCCTAACGTAAGGATCGGGGTTTTGGATGACCAGATACAGGTCTTCGAGGTTAGAAAAAAGTCGGTTGAGCCACACTGTGTGCGAGAGGAGAATCTGTCTCAGATAGACGTAAGAATCAAGGCTCTCGCCGCAGTTGATTGCCAGTTTCCGGGTGCTATCCATTTCCCAGTTCAGCAGAGGACCAAGAACGTTGAACCGATCAACGGTGCCTAGCCAGTCGTCAAAGAAGAGGATGTCGCGTTCAGGGCAGAAAGGAATGGTCGCCTGGTACCACGAGGTGCCAAACGAATGCTCGTATTCCAAGAGCGCAACATGTCTCGACTCCCGGCAGACGTGGAGAACGCTGGGAACGCCAGAGCCAAACGAGAAGTAGCGATTATCTTCAATGTCATAGGTGATATTCACGATTCGGTCGTCGGGAATCATGTACTGCCAAATGAGAGTACGCAGTTCGCCTGGAAGCTGCTTGAATCGGTATCCCATGACGTCCATCTTGACAGGAGAGTTGTTTGTAAGGAAGAATAAGAACGAGAAGTGAGGAAGAACGAGAAGTGAGGAAGAACGAGAAGTGAGGAAGAACGAGAAGTGACGAAGAACGAGAAGTGAGGAAGAACGAGAAGTGACGAAGAACGAGATGTGAGGAAGACGAGATGTGACGAAGAACGAGATGTGAGGAAAAGTAAGAACGGGAGAAATTGCAAACGCTCTGGCAAGGCCTCTTTGTGCATCTTAACCGACACTCTGACCGTCCGGCAATATTCAGAAATCCGGTTGGTTAGGCCAGAAGTGGAGCTTGGCCATGTCGGGGAGTGCTATGCTCAGCCTCAAATGCATTCTCTCGGACGGCGTACTTATTTCTCTCGGGCCGTCTGACGAAGGTCGCTCGCTCGGGCCGTGGTGGCCTGTCCTACATAGTGCAATTCGGCTGCTTCAGTGGCGAAAATAGACGCTTGGAAAGGAGCTATTGAAAGTGGCAACAAATTGCGGACCTGGGCAGGCAAGAAGGTGGGCAGAGAGCGAACGCAAAGGCATCTGAACAGTAATTAGTAGTATCCAACCGATGCACATGCTATGCAGACCAGTAATGAAACAGGAATGCGAACGGATCAGGGACGAGGCCAACCCCCTCTCCTCAACCCTGTTTGGCTGCCCTTATTTGTGCTCTCTGTTGTGCTCGTTGTCATTGGCCAGGGTGCGCTCGCGTTAATGTCCCATCTTGGAGTTCCTGGCAAGAGTCCATCATGCTTGTCGACACAACGGGATATTGGTGGTGTTCAAGTGTTCCATCTCTGACAGAACTGCATAGTGGGCAAACACGTTGAGACTGGTGCCATCCGTTGTGAATGTGGCAACTTCGGCATGGCCAGGCGGGCCGACTCTATCTAGATAGGAAAGTGCCTCGTTCTTCCCGTAGACAAGAGCTGCCCCTTCAAAGACGCTCTTCGTCCTCGCCCGCCATATCCTTTCCGCGTTCCTTCCACTCTCTCGCTAAGTGAGGTAGCGCTAGTGAAGACTCGTCTTTGTAAAGAACAGCGTCGTTGATATGTTCGTGGGCCGGAAGAGGGCGGTAGTCCTCTCTTCATTGTTTCTTCAGCAACATCCCGGCAATTTCAACAACCAGAATCGCCTCTTTGCAGGCTGCCCCAACTGTATCAACGTAGTCCTTGTACTAGGACCTGCCAGGTCAAGCCGTTCTGCGAGATTGTGCGAATCGATCAATAATTTTTTAAATATTCACAAGCGCTTTTGAGCTAAGAGGGTCGAGGGTTCCGTCCTTTCGAGCTTGCATAGCAAAGCCGAACGTTATTGTCAAAGCAGTTTGTGCCGCCGTTCTCATTGGCGACGACTTGACAGGTATTCACAGGGATCACAAATCGATGCCCGAAATCCCATCGTCCTCGTCAATTATGCCTGATGGGGTCGGTGTCTGTTATCGTCGCCGCCGTTGTTTGTCTGCCGTTTCCGTAGGAGCGTCGCTGGATCTTTGACGGAGATTTCGTCCTATGCTCTAAGCGGCATGACTCCCTTACCAACCGGCGTACTCCCAATAGCGACAGTAGTATCTTAGCTGTTCTTTTAACATGCCATTCGAGCGGACGTCTTGACGGACGAGTAGAGTGTCCGCCGGCGAAAGGCTGTTGTCTCCAAATGCATGCGCAACGCCGAACGATACTTTGCCGAAATATTACAGCAATCAGTAATTGTGCGCGCCCCGCCCTTTCCGTCTGTGCCAACCGTGCTCTCTTCGCAGGCGGTGGGTTGTTGGTAGAGGCTGTGTCGAGTTGCAGTTTCGGGACTGCTCGGGCGTCTTGCGCATGGTCTTGATGTATGTAGCCGAGTATATTATCTGCGTCACCAGTTAGTTATTTCCAAATCTCTCTAAGAGTTGAGGAGAAGCTTAGTGAGCATACCCACAGTTTGCTCCAGCGTCCAGTCGTAACGGCATCTAAAGGCGAGAGCTGCGAGCATGCCATTTGGAAGCCCCGTCACCTCTTATAAAGAAGAAAGAGCTGGTAACTGAAGGACGGGGAGTATCTTGTATCTGTGTTCATGTCCGTAGAGGTGAGGTCCGCATGGTTGCTGGTTCTACCACTGGAGTACGCGAGAGTCTTTTGAGTATTCCATTTGGTCTGGCGATACATTGGAAGTGGGGGCGTATGATTGGCTAATAGTTCTTTGATAAGCCGAGATAAGATACGACGATAAAATAAGGTTACTTTGCGACCCATTTTCAACAGCTTCAACTTCCATTCAGTCGACTGTTCCGACGCCCCCCCCCCCTCCCCAATCGATCAGATCCAATTGATGCAGGCTGCAGCATGGCTTTACTCGATGCGACCAAACCGCGCTAGAAGATATGGGTTATTGGTTGAGGACTAAAGCTGGCCCGTGTTCTGGGCGAATGGCCACCTCAATTACGTGTTTTGGGCACCGGCGCCACCGTTGAAGACGTTCTGCATCCGGGCAACGATGCGAACCAAACAAGAAAAGCGCTACTGCACGGAAAAAGAAAGCGAGAATATGAGTGGAAACAGAAGGCATCGAACGCATGTTGGAGAAGATGCTACGGGATCTACAGGTGCAAGAGATGACGCTAGAGCAGCAGATCCGGCACCAAACGTGGCTCCATGACCAACCCCATATTTTCCTTTCATTTCTTGACGCTGCAAGCATCCTGTCTGGCTCGGTTTCGTTAAGCCCGCTTCTCTCCAGGTACTGGTTGTAACGCCCAAACTGCTCTGCCCGACGTTGAACCTCTGGCTGGGAACTTTAGGCGAAAAAATCACCAAACCTGTCCATGACGTCAATGGGATAACGTAGTACGTGAGCGACACAAAATGCTGAGCCTGCCTGGTCATTGTCTGATTTTGCAGCATCTGATCGGTCATGCCATTCTCTTTGTAGCTGGTCGCAGAGGCTGTCGGTCTCCCTCTTCCCATGTAGAACATTGCGGAACTCAGCATTCACTTTCTTATCTCAGCCGAATCACGGACATGGTGCCGGAAACTCCAGACGGTTCAAAAGAGTATTTGTTATAAGTCTGAACTTCTCGGTAGAAGTGAAGGCTGACTGAGGCGGTAGTCGAAGTAATGTGACGGGCAAGGAGGCAACGGGGTTTAAGACAGGCTTTAGGTTGCCCAGTCAAATTGATCTCGAGGAGCCCAACAAAGGGAAATCGACTTTTCCGAGCTTAGCCATTATGTCGAGAGGCTGGGAGAGGGAGGTTTCTTCGGCGGTTATAACTAGCAAAGTCCCGTCTTGCAACGATAAATACTTGTGCCCCGCGCTTGTTTTGGTCAACTTGGCAACCGACCTATGAGCATGACATGAGGGAGGGTACCTGGGTGCTGGGAAACTGAAAGACGAAGCAGCATTGAATCAGTCAAGTTTCTGGCCCTCAATCTGATACGGTGTGCCATTGGCGAACCGCGACGCCGGAGCGCAGACCGCATCCAACAAATTCCATAGGTGTTCTCTTCGCTTGGCAGTATCCGCCGTCGATTGTAGCAGGGAACCCCAGGGCATCAAATTAAGCCGGAGTTCCGGCATCTGGTTGAGGATCTCCGGAGTGTTGCTGCTGTGCGTGACATCTTTCTCGGATGTCTTGGTTCCGGCGGTACTGTCGAGGCGAAGCAGCTAACCACAAATCTTCTTGAGCAGGCATCAACCATCCAGCGCACACGGGTAGATTCGACGTGAAGACCCCAGCCAGAAGCATTGCGATCACTCACGATAGCGGGGCAATGGATATGGCAACGCTAACTCAGGGGCTGTTCTGATTACATAACCAGCCGCTACGACGTTTTTCCGACCGTCGGCACGGGTGACGTCGCAATTTGCGTGTCAGTTTTGGCGCAGCTCCAAGGCACCAGCAATTCCACTTGGCTTCGCCTACACTCTGCTCTGGTGGACAACCGTCGTACGACTCCCAGTGAGGTTCTGCAGCAGAAGGACAGCGTTGTTTTCATCTTGCCGGCAACCAAGCGACAAACAGCCAGCTTGTCTTATCCTTGGTCCATTGCTTTTCTCGTCAGCTCTCTCCTCTCCGGACCATCCGCGATTTTTGCGGGCACCTCTGCCCGCCATGACGACCCAGGGCCATGTCAAGTATGCAGCAGCTCCTATGACAGCGTCCTTGGCCATTGCACAGCTAACAGGCCCTCTGCCTCTCTTTAGGACCGACAAGGAGCTCGCCATCAACATCCAAAAGGCCACCAACACAGACGAGACGGCCCCTAAACGCAAGCACGTCCGCAGCTGCATCGTGTACACATGGGACCACAAGTCTTCGATCGCCTTCTGGGCGGGGATGAAAGTGTGAGTGGTGCCCCCCATGCCATGCCATGGGCTGCTCGCGTCCGGTTCTGACTGGTGATCTCGACACGCAGCCAACCGGTTTTGGCGGACGAGGTGCAGACGTTCAAGGCGCTCATCACCGTGCACAAGGTGCTGCAGGAAGGCCACCCGATCACGCTGAGAGAGGCCATGTCCAACCGGTCGTGGATTGAGTCGCTGAGCCGCGGTGCGGAGGGCATGCGCGGATACGGGCCGCTGATCCACGAATACGTCCGCTACCTGCTAGCCAAGCTGGCCTTCCACCACGAGCACCCCAACTTCAACGGCACGTTTGAGTACGAGGAGTACCTCTCGCTGAAGCTCATCAACGACCCCAACGAGGGCTACGAGGTCATCAGCGACCTCATGTCCCTGCAGGACAAGATCGACACGTTCCAGAAGCTCATCTTTGCCCACCTCCGGTCGACGGGCAACGAATGCCGCATCTCGGCGCTCGTGCCGCTCGTGCAGGAGAGCTATGGGCTGTACAAGTTTGTGACCAGCATGCTGCGCGCCATGCATCAGAGTGGGTTGGGAGATTTGATTTCGTTCGGGTCGAGCCTACCAAGCCATGACTGACCTCTTTGTTCAATGCAGCCACCGGGGACAATGACGCACTGCAGCCGCTGCGCGAGCGCTACGACGCCGAACACTACCGGCTGGTCAAGTTCTACTACGAATGTTCGAACCTCCGTTACCTCACGTCGCTCATCACGATCCCGAAGCTTCCGGGCGACCCGCCGAACCTGCTCGCGGACGAGGGCAGCGCACCAAAGCTCCCGGCGCGGCCAAAACAAGAGATAGAGCGGGCACCGTCGCCGCCGGCGGCAGCGCCCAAGTCGGACGAGCCGGACGACATGTCGGAGTTCTGGAAGACGGAGCTGGAGCGGCAGAACCAGGAGTTTGCGGACCAGCAGCGGGTGCTGGAGGAGCGGGCGCAGCAGCAGGCGATGATGCAGCAGCAGGCGGCGATGCAGGCACAGCGCGAGTTCGAGGAGCAGCAGCGGCTGCTGGCAGAGCAGCAGCGGCGGGAGCAGGAGGCGCTGGCGGCGCAGCAGTCGCAGTGGCAGACGCAGGGACAGCTGGCGGAGCTGCAGCGGGAGAACCTCAACGCGCGGGCGCAGTACGAACGCGACCAACTGCTGCTGCAGCAGTACGACGCGCGGGTCAAGGCGCTGGAGAACGAGCTGCAGCAGCAGCAGCTGAACGCGGGGCGGCAGCAGGGGGCCAAGGACGACCAGATCAAGGCGCTGCAGGAGCAGGTGAACACGTGGCGGTCCAAGTACGAGGCGCTGGCGAAGCTGTACGCGCAGCTGCGGCACGAGCACCTGGAGCTGCTGCAGAAGTTCAAGCAGGTGCAGCTCAAGGCGGCGTCGGCGCAGGAGGCGGTGGACCGGCGGGAGAAGCTGGAGCGGGAGCTGAAGACGAAGAACCTGGAGCTGGCGGACATGATCCGGGAGCGAGACCGGGCGCTGCACGACCGCGACCGGGTCAAGGGCTCGAGCAAGGACGACACGGAGCGGCTGAAGCGAGACCTGCGGCTGGCGCAGGAGCGGGCGGACAACCTGGAAAAGGCCAAGGGCAACGAGCTGTCGACGATGGTGTCCAAGTACCACCGGGAGCTGGCCGACCTGGAGGAGGCGCTGCGGCAGAAGACGCAGGCGCTGGAGCAGGCCCGGGGCGAGGCGCGCAGCGGGTCGTCGGACCTGGAGCGGGCGCTGCGGGAGAAGGACGACGAGCTGGCGGTGTACAAGGCGGGGCTGGACCAGGCGCTGGAGGAGATGGAGGTGCTCAAGGAGGGCCAGTCGGCGGACGTGGAGATCGACTCGCTGGTGGTGGGCAAACTGGACGACCTGGTGGACGCGGTGCTGGACGCGGCGGCAACGCGGGTGGACGACTCGCTGTACGAGCTCGACTCGACGCTGCACGCGGGCAACCCGTCGGCGATGCCGCCGTATCTGCTGTCGCAGGTGGAGAAGGCGTCGTCGGCGGCGATGGAGTGCGCGACGTCGTTCAACAACTACATTGCCGACGGGGCGAACACGGCGCCGACGGCGCTGGCAGAGCTGCCGAAGAACATCTCGACGCTGGCGAGCGCGGTGGCGGACATTGTGCCGAGCGTCAAGGGGATCGCGCGGCGGACGGCGGACGACGACAGGCTGGAGGGCGCGACGCGGGCGGCGGCCCAGGCGACGGCACGGTTCTTCCGCAACCTGCAGAGCTGGCGGCTGGACGGGCTGGACGCGCTGCAGAAGACGGACGTGGTGATCAACGGCAACAACGACGTGCAGCTGGCGCTGCAGGCGCTGAACCGGCTGGTGGACGTGCTGCCGCGCGGCTTCACGCTGGGCAAGAGCGGCGACCCGAGCGAGATTGTGGAGCAGGAGCTGGCCAAGGCGATGAAGGCGGTGCAGGCGGCGGCGGCCCGGCTGGCGGCGCTGCGGAACAAGCCGCGGGACCGGTTTGCGGCGTACGAGGTCAGGGTGCACGAGGCGATCCTGGACGCGGCGGCAGCGGTGACGTCGGCGGTGGCGGAGCTGGTGCGGGCGGCGACGTCGGCGCAAAACGACATTGTGCAGGCGGGACGGGGGGCGTCGTCGCGGACGGCGTTTTACAAGAAGAACAACCGGTGGACGGAGGGCCTGATCTCGGCGGCCAAGGCGGTGGCGGCGGCGACCAACACGCTGATCGAGACGGCGGACGGGGTGCTGTCGGGCCGCAACAGCCCGGAGCAGCTGATTGTGGCGTCCAACGACGTGGCCGCGAGCACGGCGCAGCTGGTGGCCGCGAGCCGGGTGCGGGCGGTCGGCGGCATTGCCAGCCGCACGCAGGAGGGCCTGGAGACGGCCAGCAAGGCGGTGGGCGGTGCGTGTCGGGCGCTGGTGCGGCAGGTGCAGGCGCTGCTGCGGCCGGCGGCCGAGGACGCGGTGGACTACTCGAAGCTGGGGGCGCACGAGTTCAAGGTGCGGGAGATGGAGCAGCAGGTGGAGATTCTGCAGCTGGAAAACGCGCTGTCGGCGGCGCGCAGCCGTCTGGGCGAGATGCGCAAGATTTCGTACCAGGAGGAGTGAGGGGTGGGGGGGGAGTTGGGGAGGTGGAGGTTGAGGGTGATGGTGATGGTGATGGTGATGGTGATGGTGATGGTGATGGTGAGGTTGAGGTTGAGGTTGAGCGAGAAAGAGCGAGGAGGGAGCGAGGGGTCGAGGAAAGGCCGAAGTGGGGTGAGGCCTTTAGCGGCAGCAGTCAGCTACCCGGGACAGTCCGTTTCTTTCTTGTTTGCTTGTTAGTCTGCAGTTGTATACAAGGTGTCAAGGACGATGTGAGATGGTGATGTGGACAAGAAAGTCTCGTGACTGGTCGTCGTTGGGCGTGACTTTCTGATGTCTCGTGACCGTCCTCGTGACTGTTCGCTGCTCGCGACCGTCTCGTGACCGTCTCGTGATCTTCCTCGTGACTGGTTGCGACTCGAGATTTTTTTTCATGTCTCGTGACCTTCCTCGTGACCTGTCGATCTTTCACCCGCCGGATTTGGCAGGAGGGGCTGTTCCGGAACGGGAAAGAGGGGCAGCCGCGCCGTTGGCAGCCTAGAGGCCGTTGGCAGCCTAGAGGCCGTTTCCAACCTCCTGCCATTCCAACCTCCTGCCATTCCCAGTTCCCAACCTCCTGAAGCCAGTCCTCGAACCACGGAGAGGCCTCGGTCTCGGCGGTTGTCCTAGCAATTGGCATTGTCCTCCGCGCTGAATGGAGGTGGCGACAGAGAGGAGCCGAGGAGAGTGGGGCGAGAGCAGTGAATCACTGCTCTGGTGGCGAGAGAGCGGGGGCTGTCGGAGTGGAAGGTGAGTTTTGCGTGGGAAGAGACAAAGGGAGGCAGAGGGGGGGACGGGAAGAGAGGGACGAGCAGATGTCGGGAGGGGCTCCTCAGACGGGATGCATGTCAGATGCTTCAGATGCGTCGGATGCGTTGGATGAGACAGAGCGTGCCTGGCTGGCATCTGACGATGGTTTTTCCACTGAGTGGAGTTGTTTTGTGGTCCAGAAAAGCTTATTGCAACCACGCGCAGTTTACGTTGGCAGTGCATCTATTCTGTGCAGCGAGACACTGAGATCTAGCAGTATACAGGTCCTCCATGATCCAGCTGACGATGGGTCAAGCAGGCAATAGAATCAATCAATACAAGCAAGCAGCATTCCGAGTGTCCTTCGTCTTCCGAGTGTCCTCCTTCGTCTTCCGAGTCCTGTCCTTCCATCGTCCAGTCCTTCCATCGTCCATCGTCCGTCGTCCGTCGTCCATCTTCCGTCCAGCTCCTCCGTCCCTCCTCGACTTTCCACCCCCCCTCCTCCTCAGTTCGTCCAGTCAATAAACTGCATGGCCTCCTCGTCCCGGGCCACTGCTCCGCCAAACAGGTCGGCCAGCACGTCGTCGCTGCCGTCGACGTCGCAGCCCGCCAGCGAGACATCGTAGCCGGCCAGGCCGAGCCGCCCAGCCTGGGAGCCCAGCACGGCCGCGGCCGCCTGGCTGCGGTACACGTCAGCAAGCACGGCCGGCCGCTGTCCGCGCGCCAGCTGGCCGCGCAGGACGTGCTCCTGCTGCCGCATCGGGCCCAGCAGATAGTGCATGTCGTCGTGGATGCGGCAGCGCTTGGCGGACGGCGGGCTGCTGCCGTCCTGGTCGTCGCGCCCATGCTTGCCCAGGGCCGTGGCGTCGTCGTGCACGAGGTCGACAAAGTGCAGGCCGTCGGGGTCGACGTCGTGGTCAAACAGGCCCAGCACGTCGGCGTCGGCCTCGTGGCCGCGCAGCCAGCCGTCGGCCTCGTCGCGCACCGGCAGGATCGTCTCGGCCTCGGAGACGTTGCCGCCCGAGTCGAGGTCCAGGTCCCGCAGCCAGGCCATGTCGTCCAGCACGGTGTCGTTGTTGCTGTCGTTGCTGTTGTTGTTGCTGCTGCTGCTGCTGCTGCTGCTGCTGGTGTTGGCTGGCTGCCCCTCGTAGACGGCCTGCTGTCCCTGTGTCGGCTGGCTGCTAAAGACGTGGAACTGCCCGGCATCCAGGCTCGTCTGGTAGGCCATGTGCTGCGTGTATGTCGGCGTGCTGTCGCTTCCACTGCCACTGCCGCTGCCGCTGCCACTGCCGCTGCCACTGCCACTGCCGCTGTCACTGCCACTGCCGCTGTCACTGCCACTGCTGCTGGCCTTGGCCTTGGGAGCCACGCTGAACGGACCGGCCACGGTGCGTGCCTGGGCCGTCAGCTCGGCCGCGCCCGGGCCCGCAACCACAAACGTCTGGTCCTCGCCGTCGGGATCGACCGCACAGAGGACGTGCTGGCGCAGCCGGTCGTTGTCGTCGACGACGAGCACGTCAAAGTGGAAGCCGGCCGCGCGCGAGAACAGCTCCGCCGCCGCCGCCATCGGGTTGTTGCGGATCGTGCGCGAGAAGCCGTCCTGGCCGGTGACGACGGGAAACCGCCCGCCGATCAGCATCTCGTACGCCCGCCCGTACAGCTTCTGCACCAGCCGCGTCTTGTCGTGCGGCGCCGCCAGCTCCAGCCCGTGTGCAAACACCGCCTCCAGCAGCTCGTGCTCGGCATACAGCCCGGCCGCCGCCTCCTCGTTGCCATACGCCCGCGCGCTGCTCAGCCCGCCCGCCGACGCCATCTCAGCGCCCGCACTGCCGCCGTGCCGCACGCGCTCCTCGTCCTCCTCCTCGGCAAACCCCTTGGCCGCCGCCTCAATGTTCTCCTTGTTGGTCTCCTTGAACGCCTGGAACGACGAGTTCTGCGTAAACGACCCCACCGTCCGCACCCGGTTCCGTCTCCGTCGGCCCCCAGGGCCCTTGTCCAGCGCCAGCTCAGGCATGCTCGACACCGCCACCGGCGCCATCGCTTCGCCGTACTTGATCAGGCTGAGCTTCCCTGTCGGTCCCTCGAGAAGAGCAAATCCTTGCTGCTCCAAGTAGTTGTCAAGGGAGGGGATGCCCAGGACAACACAGGCGTGCTCAAGAAATGATGCAAGCTTTTGCCTTAAGCAGTCATTTTTGTTTACATCTAATATCCAACATACGGACTCTCTTTTTACAAGGAGGATCCTTCGGTCAATTTCCCTGTTTATTTCAGCTGTAATAAAATCAGTGCATAATTCTGGGCACTCACGGGATTATCTCAGTTTTATTTTACCAAAAAGAGTCGGGCCGCACATAATTCAGGGATACTATTTATCGAGAGTTCCTGGTATATTTTCGTTATTGACACAACAGCCATGACTTGTTCGACTCAAGTGGACCCTGTGCACTTCGGTCAATAAAATGCATTGCCCTCAATAGATACCGGGCCGGGTAAACTGACAATAACCTGTCAGATGTGTTAATAAAAATATTTGACTTAATTCACTTCCATAAAAATAAGCTCTTTCGTCCACCATCCCTTTATAAAAGCCCACCCTCCCTTGCTTTCTCCCCTCTTCTTTCGCCTTTTCCAACCTAAATATCTGACAAAGAAATCTCCGCAAGCCATCTTGAACAAGACTCTTTACTCCATCTCTCTCGTTCTTGTCACCATCAGAAGGCTTTTCAATTTCTTCCACATTCCCACTCTGGTCAGCTAAACCAAGATTGCATTGGCCATGGATACTCAACAGTTTTCACCAATGGTGTACAGCATCAACATGAACGGAAGCATAGTCAACACAGCAATCGATCTTAGCATTCTCGCTCAGTTTTGGGAGAGTCTTGCCATCCAGCTGATGCCGGGACGCGATGTCATTGGAATCTCAGGGCCTGCTTTCCGGGTTCTTGACGATGGCGGCAAGCAATTCATTGCTCATCACTTTGCCAGGTAATCAGCTTTCTCCAATCCTTCTCGCTGGCACGCATTCTTACATTTTATTTCCCGTAGTGCTGTCGGTGACACGACGGTGAAGTATGTCATTGACGGCAGCGGCATGCACCCTGACCGTTACTTCCTGGGCCGAGCAAGCCTCTTTCACCCCGACAATCTCGTCTCCCATGCCGGGGAGCTGGACGTCTGGGTCCCTCCCGGTTATCCTCTGGGAACACCTGGCTTCTCTTTCAATGCACAAGCCAGCGTTCAGGATTCCCAAGATATTTCCCAACGCCCTATCCGCGTCGGAGTCAGGGTTCCGCGTCCGCCCAATGCATACATTCTGTATCGCAAAGACCATCATAAGGCCGTCAAAAAGTCCGACCCCGAGCTTTCTAATAATGAAATCTGTATGCATTAACGATTTTTTCAATCTTCCACTCACGTTTTAATTATTACTGATTATTCAGCCGTCATTCTTGGGCGCCAGTGGAACGCCGAGACCGACGATGTGCGGATGCACTACCACACCATGGCCGTCGAAATCAAGCGCCAAGTTGAGAGACTTCATCCTGACTACAGATACAACCCTCGAAGGTCGTCTGAGATCCGCCGCCGAGCTCGCGGTAATCATGGGATCTACAACGTCGATGGTGCGAGCACTGTTGTAGCCGAGCAAAATGCAGGCAATACCACTGGCTCGATGCCAACCCCCCCGGTCGACGTCACCGTGTCGCCTGGTTCAAGTACCTCTACTGGCGACGAGACCGAAACTGAGGGTCTTGTCAATTAGCACTTGAGTATGACCAGAGATCATCTCAAGCGTTAAAGTTACCGATGTGAATTTATTTTCGACCGCAAAATGCAAGTTTCTTGGTCTTTTCTTTTCGGGGATTCTGAATTGGACATGATTAACTAACATCCTTGATCTCGGCATGTCAATGCAGTCCTGCTAGGAACCTATTACGCGTCATTCTTTCTATGAGTTCTTTTTCATTCTTTCGGCACCTCCCAACACGCCCTTTCTGTCAAGTGTCGGTACAACATTTCCTGCCAGCAGCAATTCTTGCTGTAGAGCAGTGGTCTGTCTCAACTCCCAGTATGCCACACCCTCGCTTTGCAAAAGTCGTCGCTGACAAAGTCCTCTCTTCCACCAGATCTGACAGTTCTCACGATTCTAACATTGCCTTGCTCATACGTCAATATGGCACGACGGCACAGGAAAGGGCTGCCAATGGAAGATCATTGCCGCCCATTCTCACTGATTCTCTATTTTTCTACTGTTTTTCGATTTTCATCATACCATGCACACGGAGTAAGGAAAGGGCACTGGCTATACCACTGGAAAATATATGGGGGACATTCTTATTTTTTGACAGTTCCACGGATAGGATGGATGGACTGGGACAATATTTTCTGCTATCTCTCTGCTCTTGATGGCCATTTACGGGCTCGGGTGGGAAACGTCTACGAATGGCCTCATGAGATGAGCAACGAAAACAAAACACCCCAAAAAATTCGAAAACTACGACAAATCACAAAAACAATGTTCGAACCAGAATCAGCTGTGCAGGAAAGATAAATAGCCAAATTAACCTGATACTGTTCCTCCCATAAAATCTTGCCCGAGCGCCACATTTTCGTCAGCTTCCTGCGTGGGGCTCTTCCTCTCGATGCTCGCCAGCTCTCAGCTAATATTCGCCTCGCATTTGGAGGCGGCACGCACTACTGCGGATCCAATATCGTGAATATGACCGTGTTGCTACTTTTCCTCTATCCACCGCTCCATATACTGCACAGCTCATTCCTGCAGCAATTGCGACAGTATTTTTTTTTTTTTTTTTTGCACACGGTTCGCCCTTCTCATTTGTGAGATGTCGTTTACCGTCGTGGCAGTCCTCTTAGCTGCTCCTTTTTCTGACTGAACTGCCCAGCTGAGCCCCGAATTCTCCCGCTCCATTCCGTTTTGCAATGAAAATGGTTGCAGAAATGGGAAAGGAAAGACCCTCTAATAGAACCTCCTTACTCCTGCAGGACAGCCAATTTACAAGAGCAGTCGCTCATATTCTTCAATCAGGCAGATTGGGGCTGTTTGCAAGAAGGGCAAGTCTTGTGACTGTTGGGAGCGAAGCTTGATAAGCCAACAACTACATGTTTTTGCACCAACGTTCTGTGTCTTGTGAGGTGTTTTTTCTTTTTAAAGTTTTTTTGTGTTTTTCTGGGTTTTCTTCGAACAGTACATTTGCGAGCGAAAAGAACAAAAATCATAAGCATAAGCAAGAACAAGTGGCGTGGAAAAGAAACACACTAATGAAAGGGGAGCACACTGGGATGGTAGAGCAATAATAACAACAAAATCTGGTCGGGGGCAAAGTGGGAAAAACAAAACAATAATCAAAGCGTAGCCCAAAAAACAGCAACCAAGTCAGTGAAATCCCGCATCGAGCAATCCATCAGGAGCTATCGTCTGCACACCGGGGCCGATTTTTTTTCCTTCTGCGCGGAAGAAGCGGCATCGTCGTCCACTAAAGCGGAGAAGACTTGCATCTACGCTTAGCCGACACCCTGGCCGGCCTCGCCGCGCAGCTCTCCAGGAGGTCTGCAAGGGCATCAGACGGGGCCTCTTCGAGCGTGTGCTCGTCCATGTGCCCGTCCATCTCCTCGCCAGAGTCCTCGTCAGTGTCCTCGTCCATGACATCGTCAGAGTCCTCGCCAGAGTCCTCGTCAGTGTCCTCGTCCATGACATCGTCCGAGTCCTCCTCCGTGCCCTCGTCCGTGTCCTCGTCCATGACATCGTCCGAGTCCTCCTCCGTGCCCTCGTCCGTGTCCTCGTCCATTTCCATGCTTTCCAACACGGGATAAAACCCGCTGGCGAATGCCGTCGAGGAGTTGCTGCTCTCGCCTGGCTGTGCCTGGGCCGACCACAAAAGGGGATTGTTCATCGGCATGTTGACATCAATTCCAATCCCCATCGGCACGTTGTTCAACGGCGGTACTTTTTGCTCAATCGGCCCGGGGAGAACCTGCCACCCGATATTGTTGTTCATATTAAGCGGAGACGGCAGTGCCTCCGCTCCTCCAACCGGAAGACTGGCATAGGTTGCAGACTCTGAGCCCAACGTTGCCGCATTGGCGTAATGGCCATCTAAGTGCTGGGCCGGCCCGGGGTTGGCTGCATAGCGCGGGCTGAGGTACGGCATCTGCGGCTGATTCTGATGCATTTGCCGCGGCAGGTAATGGGAATAAGAGCTCGTCGGCACATGTGTCCCAGCCGTAGTGGGATCATAGGTTATATGCCTCCCGATGGTTTGGGGGATATGTGTCGGCTGGAGCGAGCCGTATCCCCCGAACTGACTCGCTTGCTGATAGTTTGAGAGGTCTGCCGGAGCATCAAGGATGCTGTCTGAGATGCTGTTTGTCGTCATCCATGTGGGCTGCGGTGCAACCCTGGTGGGAATCGGCGAGGCGATGTCCGTTTGCGGGATGAAGTTCTGAGACTCCGCCATCTGGTGCGCCGCGGCAGAACTGGACCCCAGAGACCCGCTCGGATATGAGGCTGTCTGGGGATGAAGGCAGTTGTTGACAAAGGTTGTAGTGGCACCCGTCGACCCGGCTTCGGCCACGGTAGATCCAGACGCCGGATAGAAATTTGTACCATAGGCGGCCGCGCCGTAGCCTAGCGTCGGAGAATCCGCTCTGTTGGTCCATGCCTGCACATGTTCCTGATCTGGTAGACGAAGTTAGATGAAACGGTAGTGACGAGAGGCAGAGGACACGAGTGAGGATGTGAAGAAGGCGTACCTTGAGTGATCTCGCCGCTGTTGTACTGGCCATTAACGCCCCACGACTGGTTATTGGTCCATGACCCATGGTTATAGGTCTGCCCAAGACCGCGGACTGGCTGGTTATAGGTCTGCTCAAGACCGCGGACTGGTTGGTTATAGGCCTGCCCAAGACCGAGGACTGGTTGGTTATAGGCCTGCCCAAGACCGCGGACTGGATGGTTATAGGCCTGCCCAAGACCGCGGACTGGATGGTTATAAGTCTGCCCAAGACCGAGGACTGGTTGGTTGGAGGTCTGCGTAAGGCCGAGGACTGGTTGGTTATAGGCCTGCCCAAGACCGCGGACTGGATGGTTATAAGTCTGCCCAAGACCGAGGACTGGTTGGTTGGAGGTCTGCGTAAGACCGAGGACTGGTTGGTTATAGGCCTGCCCAAGACCGAGGACTGGCTGGTTATAGGCCTGCCCAAGACCGCGGACTGGATGGTTATAGGCCTGCCCAAGACCGCGGACTGGCTGGTTATAGGCCTGCCCAAGACCGCGGACTGGTTGGTTATAAGTCTGCCCAAGACCGAGGACTGGTTGGTTGGAGGTCTGTTCAAGACCGAGGTTTGGTCGGCGATCCACCTCTTTTCCCTTCGCAGATGAGCCTTCCGACATGGTTGCTTGACTTTCGGTCGACAATTTCTCGATGGGATATTCGTCACAGTAGATGTCGGGAACGACTGGTGTCAGTGGTTGGAGGGCCCTAGCACCATACGGTGGCGCTTCAATAATGGTCAGTCAACGAGGCGGATTGGGGGAGACACAAGATGGCCACTCGTGAGAGAGAGTGAAAGCAGAGCCACAGCGAGCCGGAAGGTAGTAACAACTGAACAAGGTAGACTGAAACCACTCATGGCATAGCCAGATGGGAATACAGCGAGACGAAGGAGAGATGGGTAGAGAAAGCATACCGACGAAATCAAATCGAAGTGAAAGGATGAGCCGAGGAGCTAGAGAGGCGATGTTGTGTGAAGAAGAAAGCAAAAATGAGAAGAATGACCTGCCCTCTAACGAGGGCAGAGCAAAACAAAAAGATATGATGTGTTGGATGCTTAGATGGTAGAGGATGGGAGTGATGAAAGTGGTGAAAGAGGAAGAAAAAAAAGTCGAGAGAAGGGGGGAGACAGCCAGCCTTTTATATTTGCCAGTGGCAGTCAGATGGAGGAGGAAAACACCCGTATTCTTTCCAAATGAGTAATACGGAGAAGAGAGAAGAAGAAAAAAGAAGTGGGAGGGAGCAAACAACAGCAATGTTGCTGGCAACTATCAAACGCTTTTGCAGCTGAAAGCGAAGCAAACGAAGCAAACGATGATGTGGGGTCTCATTGGCTGTTCACGAGTAACAGGACAGGGCGCCGCATGACCGCGCCGAGAAAGGGTAAAAGGCAAAGAGAAATAATAAAGCAAGGTTACAGACAAGCAAGTAAATGAATTCTTTACCCAAGGCACAATGCTTCAAATAGACAAGACCATAAACCAAAGGAAGAGAGACGGCGGTTTGACTCTCAATTTGGGGCGCTGGCTGGCCCGGGTCTTGGGTGTGGTATGTGGGATATGAGGGGAGCTGGAGACAAACAGGGAGTAGGAGGGGTGGAGAGTTTTATTCTGCCTTGTACATCCAGCATGGGCTATCCGGCATGCTTGTTGCACGTACTCTAAAGCATATGGGATGATTGTTTTCTCTGCCTTGGGACTTTCTTCTGGCTGCCTGTAATGGCAGAGTAAGCTTGCAAAAAGGAAGCAAATCCGACGAGGCTGCTCCACGTCTGATCAACGCATTGCAAAGATAGAGGGCTGTCCGCCGGGGCTGTCTGTTCTTTCGGCTGTACATTGCCCTTTTTGCGTCTCTGCAAACCCTCTCTCCTCCTGTTTACGACTTTCTTTTCCCTTCGATGATTTTTTGTCCTCCGTCTACCCCTTCTGTCTCTCGTCGTCGCTTTACGCGCTTCTCATCTGTACCATCGGCGACTTGCATGCACGCGGAAGAATGCGTCTCGTCGGCATTTGAGTGAAACGAATGAGGGAAGCTCCTGTAATGAATCAGTGTATCCTGTGCACCCGATTTTTCTGCGCCTCTCCGTCTCTACCTGCGTGCAATCCTTCATGCTTACGGTACCAAGAAGGCACGCCCCCAGGGAACTCGTATTCTCTTGCCAGCAGAATATGGCAGAAGCAGACTACGCGGTGGAATCACCCAAGACACACATGGAGCAGGAGAAATGGAGGTGGAAAAAAGCAGTTTGTATTGCGTGTTCTGTTCGTTCTTGGGCCAGTCCCGTAGCTAGAGGATCCCCTCTCTCTCGATCTAGGCAGCCCTGTCGGTGGCATGGCCTGCCCCCTCATCTCTCCATCCCACACCGCCAAACACCTTTCCGTTGGATCTGACCCGACTTATCCAGGACGGCCACTTGTACGGCTGGCAGTTTGCTGTTCGTTTCCATAGTCAGACAAGATTCAGAGCCGTCTTCAGTGAAGTGCTCGCATGGCAACAAGCCCCGAGCGGGCGGAGCGGAGGGTGGGAGAAGATGGGGGCGCTGGGCTTACGGCAGGGAACGGCCCTTCAGGCGATGGTCAGCATAGGTAGAGCAGAGAAGAGAACGTATTGTAGAGTTCTACCTACCTGAACACACGAGACGAGATATGCTTGGTCTCAATGTCGCTGGCCTGAGTCAGGCAGCGGCGACCGGAGATGCGCATATCATCGCACATCCAGTCGTACACGAGGCGGTCGTGCTTGCAGGTATAGATGGTCTGTATTGCTAGTTGTGAGAGCCAGGTAAAAAGCAAGAAAGAGAAGAAACAGAGAGGGAGGTCTGGAAGCATACCTGCGCGAAAAGACACATTGTGGGCGTTTGACCGGGAGTTTTAGTGGACGGGAGCAAAAGGTGAAGAGAGGTGGATTGAGGCAAAGTGTAATGGAGAAGGATGGTGAGAAACAAGAGGAAGAACGGCAAGATGGGAATAAAGAGAAAGGAAGAGAGAGAGGGGGGGGGGAGGGCGGGAGGGCGAGAGGACGAGAGGACGTGAGGACGTGAGCGCGAGAAGGGGGACGGGAACGGGGCTTCTGTCTTTGGTTTCCCGTTTGATGAGACGCCAGGACCACCCAAATCCAGAGTAACACCTGGAAGCCAGGCCGGTCTTCCAGTTGGTCGATGCACAGGCAGACCTGCGCGTGCCGCCGCGTAATTGCAACATCGGTGGCCTCTCTGTTCTCTGTTCACACCCCTCTTTCCACAAGTTCTGACGGATGGATACAGCTTTGTCGGACCGCCCAACTTCCCAGGCTTTTTGCTCCCCATGTTCTGGCAAGATGCATGGTCAATCTTTTGCATGGGCAGTACGCCACCGCTTGCCACTGCAGAAAGCTCAGCGATAGCAGTCCACCGAATCCAGCCTTCGCCGGGTGCTGAGCCGATAGAGACAATTCGAGACACTAGCCTGTCTGCCACGTCGACCACCATTGGAGAGGGGGTAGCATGGGTGGCGCATGCAGCATGTGACAGCCCGGAGAGAGGAGTCAGAACAGCCAGAGGCCAGGAAGGCAGACGAGACATGACGACTGCGTCTGTCCAATTGCTATGGTCCTGTAGGTTCGGCCCGAGTGGTCCAGTGTATTTCTGCTCACCTCCGATACTCCAGCGATTTGGTAAGCAGAATGAGAGAAGCCACTGCCTTTCCAGACCAAGGGAAATGTGACAGTGCTGGATCTTGTCAACCGCGACGCAGCTCTCGTCTAACCCATGTTTGGGTAATGTCCTACCCCTTCCCTCTCAGCTCCTCTTCTTTCGCACCAGAGGCGCCACTGCCAGTACCACCGTCTGCAAAGGCATACAGGATGCCCTCAAGACACCCGTAGTGTTGGCCAGCACTTTTCTCCGCGAGACTCTCCCAGGTCCAGAGCAGTGGCAGTATCCGGTAGGACTTTATGCAGTCACACAGCCTACCCTGCACCCCCCCCCCCTCTCCCTCTCTCTCCTAGGAGGCAGAGGGGGGGGGATGAAGGGGGGATGCTGTACAACCACAAGTGGACCGACATGGGAGAGAAGGAGGTACTCCATAGAGGGGGTGAGGCAGCGAAAGAAGGCAGGGTACCGCGTGAAAGAGGGATACATCGGAACAGACAAGAATGCATGGCTGAGAAAAAGTGCACATTCAGAGCGCACGGGTGGCCGTGATGTGAGCATGGGAGCAAGTCGCCGACCTGAGAGGACAGCCAATATTGGAAGACGGAAAGAAAAGAAAGGTGGTTGGAGGGGCTCGCTGGAGGATGGTAGCCTGAAATTCCCTCTCTACCCAGACGGCGGCTACCCGTGTCCAGCGCCACGTAGGAGAGGAGGATGGGGTGTCCCAACCCGGTCAGCCCGGCCAACCAGGCCAGCCAGGCCGACCGGGCCAGCCAACCGTGGCCAGGGCAATGTGGGAACTCGCGATTCCACCAGCCGGCTCATATCCGCGAGATTGTGCATGGCAGTCAAGAGTCGTGCAGGCACCAGCACAGTATGCAGTGGTTTCGACACCAACGCAGCCGGTTGCCTGATGAAGGGCGCTCTTCCGGAAATAGCAGTGTCTCCATGCTAAAGACATGCTAGCGGCCCTGGACAGCGCGCATCTGCGTCGAGAGGCGGCTGTTGAGGGGCGGTTTTGTATGGGGAAAAGCTCTGCAAAATATCGAAGCTCACGGTTCGCGCGCATCTGCGCGCGATGTCGTCCCAGAGGGGAAGGGATGGCACAGTGTCAGGACCGTGCCAGGACCGATCGAGCCATAGGTCGGAGACAGGGCGTCGTATTGTGGGAACTGTTCCTCTGCACGTATCAACGCGCCAGCATCCCACCAGACGCACACATTACGTCGGCGACGTGTCCATTTTTCGCCTGCTCATCCTGCGTGTGATTCCTGCTGGAAAACAAGCTAGCCGTCTGTGTGCGTGCGGCTGTTTAATCGCATGTGAGAGTCATCGCATCCCGGCCATGACTCAGTCATCAAGGCACGTTTTGCACGCAATTTCCGAAGGCTGGCAGAGCAAATGCCGTCAGCACTGGCTTTCGTGTTCCAAAACGCACATCCGGCTGCATACCGCTCGCATCTCGGCGCAACCTCAGCTGCCAATCGCCAGCAGGAAAAACTGCACTTCTGCAGGCAGGCCAGCCGAGCACGGCGGAGTGTGTCTGGTCCTCATCCACGGCCACTCTGATTGAAGCGCGGAGCCTGTGCCGCAGCGCGTATATGTCCAGAAATGGCTGTCTGGCCGTCTGTTTATGCAGGCCAAGAGCAGAGTTTTTTCTTTCCTTTTTCTCCGTGACTGCTCACACACACCCACAGTTGCTGTCACAAGCGAAGGGCGTCGGGGTGAGGACGTCACTGCCAGGTGCGCACCGTTGATACGTCAGATATTTGCCGAGCGACTTGTCCTGGGCTCTTCAGCGAGCGGGGCCAACCGGGGGGGTCTTTGGACTGAGACGTGACTCTCTTTCTTCCCGTCCTGTGTTGCTCGCCATTCCGCCCACTGTAAGATACTTGTGACGGGTAAAAGAAAAAAAAGAAAAGAAAAGCAAGGCTGTCAACAGGGGTGCGATGCAAGCGATAAATTGAAGGCTGATGTGGCTGTCGTAATGGAATCCTACCGGCGTAGGAGCTGTCATTTCTCGCTTTTATCTTCTCACAGTGCGGCTGAGCTCCCTTGGCCAGACGCAGCCCACCCCCAGGCGTCGTGGTTTTCCCGCCGTGGATCGGCAGCCCACCTGGCGATCAGTCTGCCCCTCGACACAACGCAGCGTGTTGCAATCCCAAGCGTTCTCCAGTCGCTCGGTGCAAAAGGATAAAGTTCATACTAAGACTACACATCTCAGCGTCATCGTGAGATAGAGTCGTGGGATAGAGGCGACTTGGACAGGAACGGCCCGTCAGTCCCACCTTCCTTACCTTGACTTCTCTTTTACTCCCCTCTTCTCGGCGGGGTGATCACGGTGTGCTTCTTCCCGTCTGTTGCCCCAGCCCTTATATTTCTGTGTTTCCATTCCCCTCTCTTTTTCCCCTTGCTCGAGACATTCGCACCGAGACTAACGCAACTACAGGAAAGGAATCATATCCCAAACATACATAGTAGGCAGCCTGTATGACTCGACCTCTTTCCTGTTGTTCCGTGCAATCTAGCTAGCTACTGCGCCCTCATTTCCTATCCCGTCCCTCTTTCTGCTTGCCTCCGGTTTATTTGATGCTGACCATGTTGGGCCTCTAACTAAAACAGGAGATATTTGTTACACGCGCTACATTTCCCATCGTCGCTCCCCTCTCTGCAGGCAGGTGTGTAGGATACGATTCTTTTTTTGGAACCACCAGCCTCGGGCTGAATTTCGTGTTTGTCTTGTTGCCCCGTCTATTAGCGGGTTTCGTGGGTTTCATGGCCTATCGTTCCTGTTGTCAACCTCCAAGTCTACCCCCCCCGGAGGAGATAAACAGAAGACATCGTATTCCAGGACACGATAGCAGCCTTGTTTGTTCGTTGACACAGCTGATGCTATCGCCTTGGGCTTTGCACTAACCTTTATTAGCTTACGCAATATTGTGTTTATTAGCTTACGCAGTATTGCCTTTGGCTTTCCTTGCAGCCGTCGAGGGCATTTGGAGCGTGTTGCAGGCTTGTAAACCCTCCTTGGAGTGGAAACTGGCCGGCTCCTATGCATCTTCCGTTGTCTCGCAGAAAAACGCCTCCAAATTTGACTAAGGGTGTGTGTGTTTACCTCTTGCCTATTGCACGTCACACCGCACAGCACGGCGTTTGTTGCCGTTTGCTCGAGAGCCGTCTCCACAGTTGGGAAAATATCCTTTCCGACAGAGAGGCTTGGACGGCTTCTGGTGTCTATATATTCTCCTGTCCTGTCCTTCCCTTTTACTCCCAGATTCTAAGAAACCATCCTCCACTCTCGTCCCTAAACACTCTCATCCCTAAACACTCTCCTCCCTGAACAGTTAGGCCACTTCCCCTCTCAGCCTTCCCGCCATCTTACCATGAGTCTTTACTAATTATTCGCCTTACAGATTCAGTTGCTTGTGTTCCAGAACATTCTGTCTTCTCTTGGTTCCCAGGACATTCGACGAGAACCGTCATGTCTGGCAACAGGAACTATCCCGGCAGCCGTTACCGTCCGAACACGCGCCGGACGCTTTATTCAATGCAATACCATGAACAACGCAACTTCATGTATGCGTCCGAGATCAGTGAGTCTGAATCGTCCATCGAGTCCCTCCCGAGGGCTCCTGTCCCGAATGACGCCGGTGGGATCCTGCACCAGACACGAAGCCATCTGAGCTCGTGGCTGTCCGCACCACTGCACTTTGCCGGTTCAGTCGTCCCGTTTACATTTCCATTCGGACTCCCACTTCGGCCGCGGGCCGCCTTCTTTGGAGCTGCTCCAGCTGCCGCAGTGGCAGCCGCAGACGCCAACTACGGGATGGCTGCCGCGCAGACGGCACTGCTGGGCAACGCCGTGCTTGCGAACAATGGCTACAGAGGCGGCCAGCCAGAGAACCTTGTCGAAGGAGAAGTGGCCGTTGGTGATAACAACTTTGAGAACACACCTAATGGCCAAAATGTAGGCGGTTCTGCATACAACACTGCAGGCAGCATCGACGACCCCATATCCGTGTCTTCTGACGACGGCATGTCCGTGTCTTCTGACGACGACATGTCCGTGTCTTCCGACGACATCGAAGTGATTTCTGTGTCCTCCGACGATGACGACATGATTTCAGTGTCTCCGGACGACGTGATTTCCGAGGACGTGATTTACGTGGCCTCGGGCGACGTCGACAACGAGGTTTCCAACGACATCGAAGTGATTTCTGTGTCTTCCGGTGACGGCGACGACGAGGTTTCCATGTCTGACAGCAGCTACCATGACTCGGACAACCCGGACGACTCGGACGACTCCGATGACTCGGATGGCTCGGAGAGCACCGTTGACTTCCAGCAGAACCTGGCGGCAGAGAACCGGGTCGATGGTTGGGCTTCTGGTATGTACCATAACCGTATGCTCAACCGACGACAGCAGCAGCAGTCGCACGGCCCGTCGACGCGCAGGTCTACAAGACGGCTGGGCAACTCGTCGCTGCAAGTCGGGCGGTCTGCACGTGTGCAAGGTGAGCAAGCAGAGAGCTCTTCCGCCGTGTGGCGGCACAAGACAAAGGTCTCCGGCTCGAAGACTCGCCGCACTTCCTCGCAACTGACCGGGCGCTCCAAAGTTGCCGAGAGGGCTATGAAGGCCGGTCTGGAGGCCGCTCTCGAGGCCACTCTGGAGGACGCTCTGGAGGACGCTCTGGAGACCACTCTGGAAACCGCCCTGGAAGCCGTTCGTGAGCGCCAGGTACGCATAGTCCTCCACCTGGGAATGAAAGCGCTTGTACCGAAACTGACCTGCAACAGAAGCGATGTGGCGGCAGGAACTACAGGATCACAAAGAAGACGTCAAAGAAGGCCGACGAGGGCAGCACTCTGAAGCTGCTGGCGGACATTATCAACAATAACGTCTAGAGCAAGGGCCATACGAAGAAGTTGGCCGAAAGAATTGTTGAGTCGTCTGGTGACGGCACAGGAGCAAAACGAGTGGCTTGCGACATACTTTTTGGACTGGCAATGGATTGGGGGTTTCAATGGGGGGGACAAGAGGAGGATTTTAGGGGACAACAGGAGGATTTTGGGGGACAACAGGAGGATTTTAGGGGACAACAGGAGGATTTTAGGGGACAACAGGAGGATTTTGGGGGACAATAGGAGGATTTTAGGGGACAACAGGAGGAATTTGGGGGACAACAGGAGGAATTTGGGGACAACAGGAGGAATTTGGGGGACAACAGGAGGATTTTGGAGAACATCGCCATAGTCGTTCTGCTTTGTCCTGTTTTGTTCTGATCTGTTTCATTGCTTTCCCTTCTTTTGTATTGATTTCACAGATAGCTGCCCTCTCAAGTACACGAGAGAGAATGAAACCCACTTGGTTTCATTAACATACTGGCTTACTACAGCGCAGCGTGCATTTACAGCGATGTTACAGGGCCGTTAGCTCTGTCCAATGGCGTGGCAGAGAAATCTAAGCGGACTGAACGCGGGCAGATTACCGGAGGATTGGCAAAAACGTGCTTCCAAGACTGCACTTCACAGCGAATGATGGGTACGACACGCATAGGATGTCTGGTCTCAGTTTGGAGGTGGACAAGCACGAACAAAAAGTGATTGATTGATCCGGCCCTGACGCAGCTGCCTTTGGCCGAGCACGCAGGCAGAAAGAACCAAGACACTGCGAATCCAAAGGTACAACAAATCTCCCCGCATCACCGGCGCTCCTGTCTCCCATGGCTGCTCCGAATCGACACTTAGGCGAGCTTGTCCTTGTTGTGGTAGTTGACCTTGGGGTTCCAGCTGCGACGGGACGATGGATTAGCAACGTGTTGCGCACGCCAGATGGGCGGTCCAGCCTCTGCCGGACAGGCTGCTCGTGCAGAAAGGCCACTCACAAGATGGTCTTGTCGCCGTCGCCCCACGGGAAGTTCCGGGAGCGGATGTTCTGGTACGAGTACTCGGTGCGCTCCTCCAGGGGCGGCATGTGGTTCCAGTGCTCCCAGTGCTCGTTCCACAGGAAGTAGGCGTTGATGCCGGCGCCGATGAGGCAGGGAATGGTGCCGCTGTCGTGCTGTCAGCGGCGTTTCTGGTCGTCGAGGCCGGCGAGGTTGTTCTTGCTGTCGGGAAATGGGGGTTGGAGGGGGGGGGTTTTGTCTGAGGCTTACTAGATGGAGATCTTGCGCCAGAGCTCTGCGGGTCATGGTCAGCACGGGGATGGACACCGCATTGGCGATGGGGGGCCGGGAAACGTACCAGCGGAGGCGCCGGCGTGCTCCTTGACGGCACGGCGCTCGCGGACAAACGCGGTCTCGCCGGCGGCGCCGACGGGGGTCGAGTACAGGCGGCGCGCGGCCGGCGCAGCACGGCGTGCAATGGCGGTGCGGAACATGATTGCAGAGTGGAGAGGGGGAGGGCGAGCCGATCGGTGGCGGTGGGCGGGAGAATTGGTCGAGATTGGGATAATGGATGCACGAAAACGCAGTCGGCTGACGGGAGAGAAGCTTTTCCCGCAAAACAGAATGGCCCTCGAAATCAGGCCACACGGGGCGGAAAAACAGAGGGGCCGCGCGAGCTCATTCCGCCTGTTGCCGATGATTGGGATTGGCACTGCCACAACGTGTTCACCGCCACAACGTGTTACTAATTGGCACCGCCACACGAGTTGCCGATTAGCACCGCCACAACAGTAACTGATTGGCACCGCCACACGAGTTGCTGATTGGCACCGCCACACAAGTTGCCTATTAGCACCGCCACATGAGTTGCCGATTGGCACCGCCACATGTGCCGCCACGTGGGCACTAGCCACGGCCTGCTATCTTATCGCAATCACCTGACCCCTCTTGTTGTCTGCAGTTCGCTCCTTCCCCCTCGGCCGTTAAGCCTAAACAAGCGGGCGGCAGCAGCAGGCGCAGCAGGGCAGGCGCCATCGGTCCATTCTCGCCAACCAAGTCGTCATGGCCACCTGACGGACGATTTCCCGTCGTCCCGTCGTCTCCTTGTCTGCTGGCCTTGCTTTCTTTTTTCTTTGCCCTGCTTTTTCGACGCCTCTCTTCCTGCTGTCTCTCTGAGCCCCGTTTCCTCTCTCTCCTGTCTCGAACCCGCATCGCCATCGCGGCCACTGGGCCGAGGAGGCAGCCGTTTTATCCGTCTGTCGCCTACGCTTTCGCATCGTCGCATCCTCACATCCTCACTCTTCCGTTCACCTCCTCGCTTCTTAACCCACCTGCTTGCCCATTTCCCCTCCCGCTCCTCCTGCCGGCCATTCTCTCCTCGTTCTGCCGGCCCAACAGTGCTGGCTTCCAGCGGGCATTTCAGCGCTGCTCAGCGATTCGTCCGTAACCGATTTGTACAACGGTTGCATCCGTGTTTTCTTCCGACCTCATTACGACCGTACGACAAATCCCCTCCCCTGAGCATGCGCCTTCCCTGCATTTCACTCCTTGTTCTCCGATCGTCTGTGTCCCCCTCCTCTTGCCCTCTTGCTATCTCCGTATCTCGCTCCTCACTCACTGGCTGCTTTCTTTCCATGTTTGGCGGCTATGCACATGTTGCTGCTGTGCTGCGCAGGAACTTACTGGTCGCGAGCCACATACCCACATATGCTGAACACGAGAGTCCGCATTGCTCACTGCACCACTTTCATTCTCGCCCGACCCTCCTCGGCTTGCCCCTCGCCTCCGATTTCCGCTTTCTTGCGCTCTGCGCTCTTCCCTCTCCCCCCTCCCCCCTTCCCTCAGAGCGACACAGATAGGACGAATCCTCTGTCCAACGTGGGAAGCAAAGCGCTAACATGCTGTTCTTCTCTCTGCTAGCAGGCCACCCTCTCTCCTACATAATCAGCTACCTCCCGACAGCAAGGACGGCCGATCAAGCGATCTCTCCGACACCAGCCAACCTCTACTGAATCTCTCCTGACTACATCTGAACTTTTCTTTTTGGACAACTCGAATTCCTAAGCACAAAAACAAAACCCCCCCTCTTCTGCCCACCATGATGTTCCTGGCCCGCTTCATGTGTGTGTTGACGCCCCTCACGGTGGTTGTCTTTGTGGTAGTGCACGCGGCCACCATCCCTCAGCCTCCTCGACCTCTTGTTTCCGTGCCAGCTTTCCGACTCTTCCCTCCCAATGCCGCCATCTCCCTGACCGAGGACAACAGCACCTTCTTTCCCGCCCGTCCTGCGGCGTTTGGGGCCGAGCTGCCGGACAGCGGTCTCAGCGCCGTGCTCTGGATTGGCGCCGGCTTTGGTGAGGACGGCGTGGAGCCGCAGGGCGAGCTTGGCTGCAGCGATGTGCCGGGCTGGGATGGCCGTCGCGCTGCAGACGGCGCCCCCATCCTGCCGACCAAGACGGACCTAGACGACGGCACAGACAGCTATCTCGAGGGCTTTGCCACGGGGCAGTACTACCGAACCCCCCGCAAGACCACGCGCGACAAGACCGCCCGAGCCGTGGCCGCAGTGGCTGCTGCGGCTGCCGTTGAAACCACGCCCGACGCTGCTGCCACTGGTGTTGCTGTCCCTCAGCTGGTGGCAAAGCCAACCGCGACCGCAAAGGCGAAGGTGGCCAGCAAGAGCAGCAACAACAACAACGACGGCGCGTCTCGCCACGGTGACATCCAGTCGCTGCAGGAGGGCGCCGAGATTGCGGGGAAGATCGTGCTCCTCAGGCGGGGCGGCTGCGGCTTCTTGGCCAAGGTCATGTGGGCCCAGCGACGTGGAGCGGTTGCGGTCATTGTGGGTGACGACCGCAAGGGCGGGCCGCTGATCCAGATGTACGCCAGCGGCGACACGTCGGACGTGCTCATACCATCCGTGTTCACCGCACACACCACGGCCCACCTGCTGACGGCGCTGGCCGTGGATGCGGTGCGCGACAGCGACTCGGCCGCAGCAGCGGCAGTCGTCGCCGCGACCGTGGCAGAACATGCGGGGACGAAGACGGCGGGCTCGGCGCCGCAACCCACAGATGGCACGGGCGGGCGATCGTGGTTCTGGCGACACCGGCAGCGAGAGTGGATGCTTGCCGAGTATGTGCCGACAGACGAGGACGCGGCCGAGGACGAAGGAACGGCGGCGCTGGCGGCGCGGATGCGGGCGGTCGAGCAGGCAGGCAGCGTCGGCGTGGTCGGCAGCAGCAATGGCCGGCAGCTTCTGGTGACGATTGCGCCCTCGCGCGGTGGACTGCCGCTGGTCGACACGCTTCTGGTGCTGGTGGCAAGCCCGCTGCTGGCGATTGTGACGATCACGTGCGTGCTGCTCTTCCTGCGGACGCACTGTCGCCACCGGGCCTGGCGTGCACCCAAGGCCCTCGTGGACCAGCTGCCGGTTCACATCTACCGGCCGCCCGGGGCAGCGCCGCCGAGCCCGATGATGATGCCGGTCGGGTCCGAGGTGGGCAGTCCCTATTCGTCGCGGCCGTCGTCGCCGACGCTGGACAACATGCTCCCGACGGTGACGACGCCGCTGCTGCAGCGGCCGCGCTCGCGCACGACGACCGGCGTGCCTGGCGACGAGCGCCGCGTCATGGTTGCTGTGCCCGTGCCGCTGCCGCCGCCGTCGCGCTACACCCAGGTCGAGTGTGTCGTGTGTCTCGAAGACTACGTCGCTGGCGACCGTGTCATGAGCCTCCCCTGCGGCCACGAGTTCCATGCGAGCTGCATGTGAGTCCTCCGAGCGCCCCTTCTTCCATCTGCGCTGTGCGCGCTGCGTCCACTGACACACTACAGCATCCCCTGGCTGACGACGAGACGGCGCACGTGTCCCATCTGCAAGGGTGACATTGTCCGTGGAGCCGGGGGCGACGCCGCTTAGGCGGTTCTTCGTCTGCAGGAGACCACCGGCGATGGTCGATCTGTCGCCGCACCTTTCTCTCCTCTTTGGCTACTTGGGGTTTTTGGATCGAACTGGGCTTTTTGGATATGCCGGGACGAGGTTGTCTCTCATCGGAGTCACACGATGTAGCTTGGGTTTGCTTTTCTTTTTGGCTTTCTGACTTTCTGACCTATCCCATCTACTCTGGGGTCACTTCTCTTCCTCTCTTCCTCTTTTATTGATATCTGGGCTTCCTCTCTCTTCGTGGTCTCCGCCGCCTGTCTCGGCTGTCTGTCGCGCCTTGTATTGAACACGCGGTCCTGTTTGTTGAGTGTCACCTATTGCTACCGACTGCTATACCTATGGATTACTTTACTTGCAGATACGCCTGTGACAAAGGTGACAGTGACAAAGATGGCAGTGACAAAGGATGACTTTGGCTTTGGCTCTGAACAGGAACCCGAACAGGACGGTGTTGTCCAACCTGTCGACCACACCTCACTCACTCCCTGCGGCCCGGCTTCCAGTCGCGACACCACACAAACGTGGTGCACTGCCAGGCAGTTCCCTTTTCGCGCCGTCCCAACGGTCCTGGCGGCCGCGCACACATGTAAAACGACCGGCCGCTGTTGACGCCCGGCTTGCGCGTCATAAACGTCTTGCACGGCTCGCCATGTTCGCACAGCGGGGCCTGTCGTTGGCCCAGCCCCAGTGCTGACCACCCGGCCATGGCACCATCGTTGATCTCGGCCCAGAAGCCCTCGCTGCCTGGGGTGGTGGTGGTGGTGGTGGTGTCATCTGGAGGGCAGGCCAGCAGCAGCTCTTCAGGGCCAACCACAGCCGACGGCGGTGGGTCCACGTTGGTGGCTGTCTCGTCTGCAGGCTGTTCTGCAGGCTGTCGGCTGCTGACGGCCTCTGTGCTGTCTGTGACTGGCCCGCTCTCGCAGTCGGGCTCGTTGCGGCTGCTGCTGACGACAGCCGACGCCTCTCGGTCCGTGTGTCTCTGCGGCTGCAGAAACCTGCTGATGGACGTCTGGATGCCAGTCTTGGCCTTCTTGACCGGACGCGAGGGGGTGGGTGGGGTGTGAAGCGAGGACGCGGACGAGGACGAAGACGAGGACGGCGACGAGGCAGAGGCTGCTGTCGACAGGGGACGGGTGACGACTCGTTTCGGCGGCATCTGGACCCTGGTCTCTGCCTGCGCTTGCGCCTGGGCGCGCCGCAAGAAGGATGAGGTGCGCACAAGCGCGTTTCGCTGCTGGGCGAAAGGAGTGGGTGTGGCTCGCGAGGCAGGCAGCACGTCTTCAGCTGGCCCAACGGGACGCCGCCCAGGACGGCCTGGCTGGATGCGGCCGGCGGAGGCGACAGTCGGTGCGTGAGACGCAGTGATGTGCTGTGCAGGTGCAGTTTCTTTTTCCGCTTCTGCTTCCTGTTCTTTTTCGCTGTCGTATTGGTTTTCCTTTTTCCTTTCCCTCTTCTTTTCTTTTTCGTCTGCCTTCTCGTTATCGCCGCAGGGTTTTGCGTCGCCCGCCGCTGCAGGCGCCTGGTCTGGAGCGCTGCCGGCGAGGATGCGATTGGTCGCTCCGTGCTGGCCCCCCGCGTCGTCCTCATCCGACGACTCGCCGACGGCCACGGGCGGTAGCTGGTGATTGGCCGCAGGGGCCATGGTGGCCGTGGTCGTGGCCCCTCCTGTTTCGCCTGCTGCGTCGGGCGAAAAGGCTGCAAAGGGGGCAGCGGTCCGATGTGCTTGGGCCTCGGCATCGCCGTCGGCAAGGGCACCAGAAGAGACCTGCTTGCGAGGGGGGCGTCGGAACAGGTTGCCAATGTGCTGCCTGTGGGAGAACTGCGGCAAGCGTCGAGCCGACTGCGGCTGGCGTCTCTGCAGCAGCGCCGCGTCCTGGGCAGCCGTCAGCGCCAGCTGTCCGCCGACGAATCGTCCTGGCGGGCTGAGGCCGTCGAGCGTGAAGAGGGGGTGGCCGTCGTCCCCGCGCCCGTCCTGGGGCAGGCGCTCGCGCAGGACGACGTAGACGGGGCAGTGATCAGAGCCGAGCAGCTGGGGCTGGATGTCGGCCTCGGCCACGAGGTGCTGCATCAGCCAGGGGCTGCAGAGAACAAAGTCAATGCGCGAACCAAAGTTGGCCGGCCGGTGATTCTTGCGCGTGTCCCAGCAGGTGTACATGCCGGCGCGCTGGGGATGCAGCTCGCGGCAGGCGTCGTAGAGCAGGGGTGGGCGTCGTGGGGCTGCATCGCTGTCGTCGTCGTTGTCGTCGTCAAGCTGGCGGCTGTGGAAGAGCAGCTGGCGAAAGAGACGGGCCGACCGCAGGGTGAGGTAGTCCTCGTCAAAGGCGAGGGCCTCGGGGACGAGCTTCTGGCCCTGGTGGCCCCAGACGGCTGCCGTGTCGACGTGGTCGCGCATCGTGTTCATGTCGCCGCAGAGAACGACGTTCTTGCCGGCGGCCGCCAGATTGCGCACGCGGGCGTCGAGCGCGACCAGAAAGGCGTCGCGGAAGTCGGTGCGCTCATCGTTGCGGCGCGCCGGGCAGTACACGTTGACGAGCACAAAGAGGGCAAACTCGAGCACTAGGCAGCGGCCCTCGCTGTCGACAACGTCGCGCGCCACCGCCGTCGTCTGCAGCTGCTGGTCCGTCGGATAGCCGCCAATCTGCTGCCCTGGCGACAGGTCCAGATACCGAGTCTTGGTGCCGGGGACGCGGAGCACGCCCGTCACGCCCTCTTCCACCCGCGTGGGCGCACACCGGCCGTCCCGCGTGTAGACAGACACGCCCGAGTATCCTGCCGTCGTCAGTGCATGTCGGCCGAGGGTCGGGCAGAAGGAGGCGTACCCGTCTGGCTGTGCGGAAAGCTGTAAAAGGCGTCCCAGCCGGGGACAAAGACGAGGTCGTCGGTCAGGCTCGGTTTCGGGGTCTTGACTTCTTGGAAACAGACAATGTCGGCCTCGAGAAGGTCAAACATCGCCTAGGCTGTCAGCAGGCGGAAGCATCTCGGCTCCAGCGTAGAAAACACGTACCTGGAGCGTCCTGTCTTTGTTCCATGGCGAGTATTTAAACGGGTTTCGAATCCCGTTCACTGTATCGTCAGCAGGCGAACAGACACGGGAGACAACAGCAGATGCAAGCAGCGACTCACCATTCCACGTGACTATGCGAATGGGCATCTGGACATTGTCAGCTGGTCGAGATGCAAACAAGACAGGACGGCCGCAGGCTCTTCTCACCGTGTCGACGACGCCTGGCAGTCGGTGGGACGAGGCGCATCCTTTGTCGGGGATGCGGACGGCGCAGAGGGAGGCATCTAGATGGCGGCGAGCGGCACGCAGCGGGCGGGCGCGATGCAACTCGATACAGACGACGCGTCGTGCTGCTGCTCGTCAGCACTCGAAGCTATCGCGAGTTGTTGCGAAGGAGAGAACCCCGCCTAGGCACGTGACTCTCGCAGATTGAGTCAGAACAGTGCAGTACCGTGCTAATAACACTGTTCTCAGTCAGCAATTCGTCCCAGACAGCCACAAGGCTGGAGATTGCAGAGAGCGAAGACGGGGGGTCCAGACGACCAGCTGGGGGGGCAGAGGACCGGTCGAGAGGTGCTCACGTCAGCAGAAGGGACCTTGGGATGGCCAGTGTAGCGGCGACGGCCAAGAGGGTGTGGGAAGCCCTTGCGTGTGGCTTTGGGCCAATGTGCCGCCCTTTTTTTTTCGTCGTTGCAGCCGAGGGAGAGAGAGCAGTCGGGGGGAGCGACCATGGCGACGGCTTCCGACCCGACTGAGTCTTGGGGGGTGGCGGTAGCCTGCGGATGAGGGATCCGTCGGCCCCCCCTGCTGAGAGTGCAGCTGCAGGAGGCCGAAATTGTTGAGGAAATTTTGCCGTTCGCGTCTCCCGTCGTATTTTGCACAAGGTGCGGAATATTGGCTGCCCAAAATAAAAGCGACTGGACAGGATGGCCGGCAGCAGCGGTGCCGTCTCGATCGAACCAAGCAGCAGACGAGTCCATGAGCAAATCCACCGACTGGCCGACTCGTCGATCAACCAGACGCTCGCCGGTCAGGAGGCCAGACGTGCACGGGGGGGGTGATTGCGCTGCTTCATGTCGACGGCGCAAACGACGAGACCCCCCATCCGTGTTACCACGCTTGCGGACCGTGACTGTTGGGCGTCTCGGCGAAAGCTCTGGAGGCGATATGGGCACGCTCGGCTGGATTTTCGTTTGGGTCTCCGAAGAGTATGCCAGGGGGGGGAGAGGGAGCATAAATATCAGCATGGCCCAGCATGAGTTTTCCTCTCCTCTTCCTCTCTTCACCCTCATCTTCTATCTTCATCCTCAACGTCACCTTCATCTGGGTCTTGTTTTTTACTTCTACCTCCTTTCCTCATCTTGAGTCTTCTGTTCCTCTTTGACTTTGTGGTCTTCTTCCTTCCTCGTCTTGAGTCTTCTCTTACTCGTCGTCTTCCTCTTCGACTTTGTCGTCTTTTTCGTCGTCTCCCTCTTTACTCGACTTTGTCGTCTTCCTCTTCGACTTTGTCGTCTTCTTTGTCGTCTCCCTTTTTACTTGACTTCGTCGTCTTCCCCATTGACTTCGTCGTCTTCTTCGTCGTCGCCTCCGTCTTTATTCGACTTCGTCTTCTCCTTTCCTTGACTTCGTCGTCTTCTTCGTCGTCGTCTTCTTCGTCATCTTCCTCTTTCTTCAACTTCGTCGTCCTCTTCTTTCCTCAACTTTGCCTTCTTCTTTCCTCGACTTCGTCATCTTCTTCGTCGTCTCCCTCTTTATTCGACTTTGTCGGCTTCTTCTTTCCTCATCTTGAGTCTTCTCTTCCTTGTCGTCTTCCTCTTCGACTTCGCCGCCTTCTTCTTTCCTCATCTTGAGTCTTCTCTTCCTTGTCATCTTCCTCTTCGACTTCATCGTCTTCTTCGTCTTCTTCTTTCCTCGACTCGCCGTCTTCTTTCCTCGACTTCGCCGTCTTTCCTCGACTTCGCCATCTTCCTCCCCCGTCGTCTTTCTTCTTTCTTCGACTTCCTCATCCTCTTCTTCCACCCTCCTCCGCCTCCAACATGCATGTCGTCTGCGGTTTCGACATCGTCCCGCGTTTGACCACGTCGACCAACGACAAGGCTGCGTGGGCCGAGCTCATTCTCGCCATCAAGAACAAGTACCAGCGCGACGGAAAGGTTGTGACCCGCCCGCATTTCCTCCTGTTCAGAGCGACGCAGCACCTCAAGCTGCCCATCCAAGGCCACAAGTGCCTTCGCTTTGGCTGCGACGTTTCTGGGCCCAAGAGTGTCGTCTCCAAAGCAAAGTCGTACGTCGTTTCTGTCGGCGAGCTTGCCACGCAGTTCTTCGGTACGCGTATCCGTGTCTGGGACGAGGACAATGGCGAGAGCGGCTTCTACTGCGTAATCGCTGTCAGGGCTTCCATCCGAAACTACCACAAGGTCAGTGCCGGTTCTGCTGAGTCTGCCATACAGGGAAAACTCTGGCTAACGTTGTGTCCTTGCCACAGATTGTCGACGCCTCCATGGCCACCATCCCGGCCTCGCCCTCGTGGATGGGCGTGGACAAGTTTGCCATCACGTCGCTCCCCGGCAGGGGCCTGGGCATGGTTGCCCTCGTGGAGATCCCGCGCGGCACTCTGATCCGATGCGAGAGGCCCTTCTTCCTGCAGAATGAGCAGACAACCGAAGAGATGCAGCTCGGTCTCAACACCAGGCTCAGAGGGCTGTCGCAGGCCGACCAGCAGCAGCTGCTCTCGCTGTGCAACAAATTCCCGCTGTCGGACCCGCTTATGGGCATATTCAAGACCAACAGGATAGAGTGCGAGCACATGTCGCGCCTCTATGGCATCTACCCAACGGTGTCGCGCATCAACCACAGCTGTCAGCCCAACTCGAGTTACTGCTGGGACGTCAACAAGCTGAGCCAGGTCGTCTATGCGATGGAGCCGATGCGGCCCGGCGACGAGGTTACCATTACGTACGGGCGCGGCGGCATCTTCAAGGACCAGCAGACGTTTCTGCGCGTCCTCTACCGCTTCCGCTGCGAGTGTCGTCGCTGCAGCCTTCCGGCGGCCGAGCTCACGAAGTCGGAGGATCGCCGGATTTTGCTGCAGCGGCTGGACGACGACCTCAGCGACATCTACTGCTCGCAATACACGCCCGCCGAGAGCCTGCGCGTCATCCGCACGCTGCTGCGTCTTTTCAGGGAGGAGTACGGCGGCTTCTCGTGTGTGCACTCTCTTCGTCTCTACTTCAACGGCTTCCAGATTTCCGTTGCCCACGGCGACCTGGCTCGATCTGCCGCCTTTCTCAACAAGGCGCATGCCGAGAGCATCCTGTGCCGGGGCTATACACATCCATATACGCGGCGCATTCGGAACCTTGCCCTCAAGCCTGAGACCTATTGTGGCTATAAACTGTTGTCACAGCAATGGGGGCAGGCGCGGGATGCGATTCCTCAGGGTCTGAGCGATGATGCTTTTACCAGTTGGCTGTTCCGCGGGCAAGAGGAGTATACTACGGCAGAGATGGAAGACCTTTTTCCGAAGGATATCGGATTGCAGCTGTGAGGGGAGGGAAATGGGAGAAGAGAGTAACATGAAAGGAAAGGAAAGGGAAGGAGAGGAAAAGGAAAGGAAAAAGAAAGGAAAAAAAAGAAAAAGGAACAAAA
>JANSMH010000161.1:0-60291 GCA_029299595.1 Grosmannia serpens
CGCGGTAGTAAATACAGTAGCAATAAACTACAAGCACTATACCCACCTTCCTGTTTGGCCAAAAGCGGCGAGAAGGAACTTTTGGTAGCGACCTCCGTACTAGCTCCGGATTTTCCTTCATCAACCAGTTTGTCAGCATGGACCAATCTCTGTACAAAAGGGCGCAAAGCTACGGAGTACATCGTCGTATCTTGGTATTATTGTAGGGATCCCTTATTGTAAGATAAGTACTAAGCCGAATTAGATTCTCCTGCATACTTGCATGAATGCCCCGCTATTTTTTCCGGCCACAAAGTCCAATGGAACTAAAACACCCACCAACCCCTTTCTTCCATATGCACCCTTGCTGACGGCAGCTTAGGTCGCGTGCAAAACAAAGCTTACGGAGTACTCCGTACGTGGGAAGAGATGGAAAATATGAGCGCGCTTTACGAGTGCACTTGGGGCACACCCGCGCTGTAGGGCAAAAATGCGCCACACCAGTCGGAAGGATGGACAGCAATCCTGCCATTATACGAGCACTCCTTACTCGTCGCGAGATAGCTGCCGAGGTGCTTGCCATTGTGTGGACAGCTGTCATGGTATCTCGACTTATTTGCGCCAGTCTTCTTCCCCTATTTCTTGTCCCTCCGAGACACCCCTTTTTTATGTGCTGAGGCACCGTCCAAGGCTTGCTCTTAACTTACGAGCACGTTAAAGTTTATCGCCAGTTCCAGCATCACGGGCAGCTCTGGCGGTGAGCTGATCTGCAATGCTGTCTCGGGACCGACATTTCGACATTGGAAGCTCGGGGGGCCTATTCGACGGCTGTTTCTATTAAGACGAGATACCATCCTGCAGTATGTAAGACTTAAACTTCAGCACGTTTAAGGCGGCACTAGGCGACCCAGCGCTTAATGCATGCCCCTTTCAACGTCTGGACAAACCCAGCAGTTTGCTTGGACTAGGATTGGTCTCTAATATTAGTATGCTACGTGTGCCTGCAACGGTGTATTTAGCCCGTGTATTATTCCAATGCGCAGGATGGGGGAAGCACAAAAGATGCTGATACTTGGGTCTAAGGTTGGTGGAGTTGTGGGTTACGTGATGGGATTATGTATCTTACCAAAGCCGGCGCACATATGGTAGATACTGCGGTATGTGTTTTTGCTACAACAGTGCATTGGATGGACTTTCCCTGTGTCTAGTCAGCGTTAGTGACGTATGATAGATACGCGTTCTGGACGGCTTAGTCCTGTCTGGGTGAAGTGCCGAAGGGGTTGGTACATAGGTATCTACACCGTATTAGTTACGACGTGGCATGGGCCCATCTTTTATGACTGCAATCCACACACAGTTCGATCGGCAGAGTCTGACTCGGCTTGTTTACATATATTAGCTGCACGCACCCCCTTTTTCCAGCGTATCTTACCGACCAAACACAGTGCCAGAAAAGCGACGCACTCTTGGCAAAGGGGGCGAGCTTACTCGTAGTGCTCTTGGCGCTGAGTTCTGCAATGGAGGGGGCGTCTGTTGAGTACTCCTCTCACTTGTTCCCCCATACTCGTACGAATACTGTCGGCCGAACTTGGCCGACGTTCTCTTCAAGCGCAGCCATCAGCTTTTCTTGAGCAGCTAGCCTATTAGGCAGTCCCACAGGTGTAAAAGGCGATCCTAGTAGCGCAGCCGAACATCCGTAAGTTTGCATTAGGTCGCGTGCCTGCTGCTCGGGTGGGCTCTGGCTGCTATTTGTAAAACCCTGCAATGTGCTCTGCGGACACTTTCTTTCAGGAAACCCCGAGTCCGTCCCCGTACTCCGTCCCTGTACTTTGCTGTACTTTGCTTCCGCGCTCGTAGTCTGACTGCGAGTATTTCTTCCCAGTGTCTGGAATTTTGGTTCACATCCCCCCCCAATACACAGGACTGCTCTCTCCTGCCACAAGAGACTGACCTTTCCCGTCGTTACGTCCATACCCAGCATCCATACCAGTCTAGCACAGAGACTGGACACTGTCTGGCGATGGCGACCACAGAGCAGCCCGGCTTGGGAGAGCCCCAGTTCGCCCATCATGCCTCAGTAGAGCCCGTCGTACGTGCAGCCAAGCCATCCCTTGCCCTTCTCCCTTCCCGGACCGACGGAATGCTAACGCCCACATGCTCTAGGGCATCGTGTGCATCATGGCGCTGTCATGTTACATCAACCGCCGTCGAGGATACTCCGTCGCGCCGTCCAAGCAGGATCAGGGCCTGCTTGGCCAGGCAGATCTGCACGACGAGCCCGACAAGGACGACGACGAGCTCGAGCTCTCCCCGGCCACGTCGGCAGCGACAACACATCCTCCGAAGAAGCGCATCGTGTTTGGCCGTGTCATATACACGCCCAACTCGTCGCGTTACGCCAACTACTGGCACAGCCGGTTCATACAAAAGTACCCGTTCCTCGTCGAGATGTTCTACTGGGTCGTCAACCTCCTCCTCTACGTCTCGATCAAGTCGTTCAGCGAGCTGCTATTCGCCACGGACGGTGTCTGGAAGACGGCCGAGGGCCATGGCATCGCCGTTCTGGAGCTGGAACAGAAGGCTCCCTTCCGCTTCTTGATACCCATGCGCGAGATCGAGGTCCAGCACTTCTTCCGGACCGGACATCAAGGCGCTCTGACGATTCTCAACCGGGCGTACTCTCTTATCCATATCCCAGTGACAGTCAGGTGCGGCCCGAACCCTTGCTCCCTTCTCTTGCGTCCTCTCTTCCCCACCAAATTGATCCCGTCAGCTAATGTAACGCCCGACCGCCACAGTTTCCTCGCCTGGTACTATTATTCGGCTCCGACCCACGCCCAGTTCGCATCCGTCCGCCGCATGATGTCCCTCACGAATTTCTTCAGCTTCATGACCTTTATGACCTTCCCATGCATGCCGCCGCGTCTGCTGCCGGAGGAATATGGCTTCTTCGACACCGTTCGCCGCGAAGATGCCGAGTCCATCTGGGCCACGGGCAAGTTCTTCAACCAGCTCGCCGCATTTCCGTCGCTGCATTTTGGATACTCCTTCTGTATTGGCAGTGTCCTGCTGTACCATTCGGGGATCCTCAAGACGTGTTTCGGCGCCCGCGAGAAGCGCAAGTTCAAGCCTCGCCAGGTGCTCCTCGCTCTTTTGAGTGTGGTCTACCCGAGCTGCGTGCTCTTGATCATCGTCGCAACGGCGAATCACTATTGGCTCGACGCAATGGCGGCTACGGGTGTTGTGGCAATGTCTTGGCTGTGCAACCGTGTCTTTATGGTGTTCGTTCCGCTGGAAGACGTCTTCCTCTGGTGCGTCAAGTTGGAAAAGCCTATTCCTACAACTGGCTACAAAGGCAATGCATTCTGAAGCAGCTCTACCGCAGAGCGTATACTTGTATAATTTTTAGTCCATATAGAAAGCCAATGTTTTTTTAGACTGTCGACTTACAGACGTCTACCTGCTACCTTGCCGCTGCATTATGGACGAGACCAAGGCCGATCTGCGCTGGCAGATAACTGACGATAGCGAACTGCCCTGCAAATTAGCGGGGCAACAGGGCAGAACTGTAGATGAACCTGTTGGATTGTTCTGCCGCTCTTTATCTATATGACAACCGGCTTTTCTTGATCACTCGACGAGTCTTTTGGGAAGAATGTTTTCTGTCTGCGAGAAGCGCATCTTTGTGCCGCCGATGAGGACTGGATTGCTTCGGGGGCAGTAGGAGGCCGGCAAGGCCGACGATTACAGCTGCACACACCAGCGTCTGTGCGATTGAGACGAGCAGGGCCGCGAGAGAGGAGAGAGCCACGGCGATGATGAAGATGACCGCTGGCATGACAGGACTCCGAACATGGATCTGGGCGCCATTGATGACGTTGGCAGCGAGATCGAGGGCGCCCCTGTTGTCATCGTACTCGTGCAGCTGAAGAGCCGCTGCGGGCACGTCTTGGATCCAATTCGATATCCGAACACCCAGGTCAATCGGGGAATCCAGACGACGGTCGCAGGGTTTCGTGGGATCTGGTTGGTTGAAGTTCATCTGGAGATATTTCGGTCGGAAATTGCGACACCGATAAAGCAACGATATTGTTTCACTGACTGGAATGGCGGTCACGAATTAATATGAGGCCCACGGACGTACTCAGTTGCATACGAGATACGAGTCTGTCCGAAATGGGGACTCTGGCTCTTGGGCGCATTGCATGTGGATCAAGATATGACGCGCAAGATGGCATCCTGTCCTCTGCTTACAATACAAAGACGAACCTTATGACGATACGTGAAAAAGGCACCGACGGTTCCGGTTCTGGGACACCGGTCGCAGGCGAACCTCGGCAGCCTCGCAACTCTACTATGTACGGAGTAAGGTCGGCAGGCCCGTCCTGCTTGTATCTCGAAACAAGCGACGACCCAGAATGCCCGAGCGTCATTGTTCCAGGGTGCCTTTGATTACTACTCCGTATGCATTGGCTTTTGTGCTCGGCCTGATTTGATGAAAGATGGTTTGTCTGAGCAACACGTCATGGTCCAGTGGCAATGTGGCTGCCGATGTGGCGCTACCCACGTGACAAAGGCTTGAGGGGCAAAAAGGCAAAAAGTAAACGTTGTCACCAGAGAGGCTCGAACTCTCGACCTCAGGATTATGAGACCTACGCGCTAGCCAACTGCGCCATGGTGACTTGTTTGTATGCTCCAAATAGTGGAGCGCTCTCTCATATAGCGTGATCCTAAGTTGACTCGACCATCTACACGGCGACAACCACGTTCTCAGTCGGGCACAGCAAACTTCCGGTGTGATAGATATTGCGCAACAACCCTACGCAAATTTAACTATAGAGAATTAATAAGAAATATAATGTAGGCAATCACGTCTTTGTCTGATAACCGTAGGCCAGCCTCCTTATGCAGCGGCAGTATCTTTTCGCCGTAGAGCACGTGTATGGTTAATATGCACACCAAATAGTAAGTAGAATATCTGTCCTTACGTCTTGGACTTCACGAATGATGTGCTTCTTACCGGGGCTAGCCTTTCCGCATTGTGTTGTTAGCTGCAGTCAGACAACGTGGTGAGCCAGTGCTGACGTTGACTAACGCATTAACAGACGATCATATGTAGAATAGCTTTGGTTTGAGTAAACGTCCCAGTGGCAGTCGTGTCTGTAAATACAGGCCATTAACAGGCGGGTCCTCCGCACTCCAGCGCTAATGCTCCGGAAGAGCGGGGTAAACGCTAGTGATAAGCACAGCCTCCACAGCCACAGAACTGTAAACAACCTGACGTTCCAGGGATGACTACGTTGTTTACGTTGACAAGACTGTCGTTTTAATCGGAGTCTTCATCGAGAGCATGGCTTTCGGACGGGGCTTTTACCGCCGTGCGGTTGGTCCATTGGCCGAGAAGAGCGATATCAAGATCCATTGCGAAAACGATGCGGCAACAGTGGAAACGACGTGTTCCGGGGCCGAAATGCCGCCGAGGGTGCTGATGTGGCGAAGCGTGACCAGATATAGGACGTTTCTTGCGATGACGGCGTCCATTCTGGTATGGGCAATGGTCCACGCGGCTGCGACGATGTGGTCCACGGCGGGCCAGTCGAGCAGTGGCGCGTGCTGGAGAGACACGCCCTGCAGCAGCACCATCAAGGAGACGGCCTTCCGAGGCGAATGGGAGGCCAACATCTACGCACCGGCCACGCGGACGGCAGAGCCGGTGGCCATTCTGTCGGCAGACGGCGATGCCGACAATGCTCAGGCGTATGCTGCCGGCGCGGCCCTGGCGCACAACGGGTCGATGGTGGTCTTTGACTTTGGCAAGGAGGTCGGCGGGATCGTGCGGCTGGACTTTGCGGTCCACGGCCGCGGCTCCGGAGCTGTGGGCCTGGCCTTTAGCGAGGCGCGGAACTGGATCGGCGAGTGGTCGGACTCGTCGAGCGACGGCCAGAACGGCCGCGACGGCGCGCTGTACGCCAACTTTTCGCGGCCGGGCCGCCAGCACTACACGATGCCGGACGCGAAGCTGCGCGGCGGCTTCCGCTACCTGTCCGTCTTTCTCGTGGCCGACGCGGCCTCGGTGCGGCTGGGCCGCGTCCAGGTCGAGATCTCCTTCCAGCCGACGTGGCCCGACCTGCGTGCCTACCAGGGCTACTTCCACAGCGACGACGCCCTGCTCAACCGCATCTGGTACAGCTGCGCCTACACGCTGCAGACGAACCTGATTTCCCCCAGCACCGGACGCTCGTGGCCGCCGCCGGCCGGCGGCATCGGCTGGTCCAACACCGGCGACCTCGGCAGCGCCGGACACGACATTCTCGTCGACGGAGCCAAGCGCGACCGCGCCGTCTGGCCCGGCGACCTCGGCGTGGCCGTGCCGGCTGCCTTTGTCAGCCTCGGCGATCTCACCGGCGCCCGCAACGCCCTGCAGACCATCTACGACCACCAGAACGCCGACGGGTCCTTCCCCCAGGCCGGCCCGCCGCTGCTCATCCAGGGCAGCGACGCCTACCACCTCTGGACCCTCATCGGCACCTACAACTACGTCCTCTACACCGGCGATTCCGCCTTTCTCGCCCGCAGCTGGCCGCAATACGTGCGCGCCGTGGCCTTTATCTGCGCCAAGGTCACGTCAGCCCACGGCCTCCTCCGCGTCACCGGCGCCGGCGACTGGGCGCGGCAGCACAGCGCTGGCGAGATCAGCGAGGCCCAGATGCTGCTCTACCGCGTGCTCACCACCGGCTGCCTGCTCGCTGACTGGGCCGGTGATGACACGGGACTGGCCAAGGAGTGGGCTGCAAGGGCAGAGGCTCTCCAGCAGGCCACCATCACACATCTGTATGATCGAGACCACGGTGCCTTCAAGGACAGCGTCACCGATGCCTCGATCCATCCCCAGGACGGAAACGCCCTGGCCGTGCTCTTTGGCGTCGTTGCCACCCATTCGGCCGAGGCTCAGAACATTTCTGCGCGTCTCGCCGGCCGCTGGACGGCCATCGGTGCCCCGGCCCCCGAGCTTCCCGGCAACGTCAGTCCCTTTATCTCGTCCCTTGAGGTCCTCGCCCACATCGCCGCCGGCCGGCCTGACCGGGCCCTCGATCTCATCCGCATCAGCTGGGGCTGGTATCTGCAGAACCCCAACGGCACCCAGTCCACCGCCATCGAGGGCTATCTGCTCGACGGCTCCTTCGGCTACCGTGCCAATGCCGGCTACCGCGGCGACCACAGCTATCCGTCCCACAGCCACGGCTGGAGCACGGGGCCTGCTACTGCCCTGACCGAAGGCGTGCTCGGCCTGCAGGTCACTGCCCGCGCGGGACGCCACTGGACCTTTGCTCCCCAGATGGCTGCCGCCGGCGGTGGCCGTCTGCACGATGTCCAGGGCGGCTTCGTCACCGGCCTGGGTCCATTCCAAGCCCGCTGGTGGCGGGAGGATGCCGAGATCCCCGGCCCATACCAGGCCACACTACGCACGCCGCTCGACACTACAGGCCAGCTCGTGCTGCCGGTCGTGCAGAACGGCACCAAGCCCGCCGTCCAGATCGACGGTCGGCGGGCGTCGATCCGCTGGTATCGACAGGGTGTCGATGGGGTGGCTGATTTGGTCGTCGTGCAGGTCGTCCCGGGCGGAAATCACACTATCAAAGTTTGGTGATTGAATAGACTGGCAAACACTTTTAATTCGGAATGCCCAAACTCATTGCTACGTCGTACTGTGACCATGCGGGTTTAATGTGTATATAGCGTTAAAAGCTGCTATTTGGGAATGCTTAAATATAGCGATTAGCATAGGCGTCTAATATGATAAAATGGTAAAATAAGTAGCTAGTCAGTGCTTTGTATTCTTCGAAAAAACGTGTTTTATTTGTTATTTGATTTTAGGTCGTTCAATAGTACGTGATCATAAGGAAATACATCTGCAACTCTTCGTTTACCCACTATAGTATCCACGACGACCGCTTGCATACAGTTCGGATCGCACCCTAAACGAATCGATCATCTTGTTACGGTCGGCTTCTGTTGGCTGCGGACCCCAAAATTCATCATGGAAAGTCAAGTACTGGAGGCGTAGTTCCAGCCGGAAATAATACTTGTGCAAACGAGCTTCGTCCCAAAACACATAAGCCGCCTGTCGCAGATTGTAGGTGCTGTCGAGGAAGATAGACCCGGGCATGACTTCGCCGCAGTGCACTTTACACCATGTGACATATGGACCCTGATCGTCCTTGGGGTTGCTTTTTTTCAAACGCTTGTGCACGTCGTTGGCTTTGACGCCACCGCTCGCGTGCACGGTAAGCCACTGAAGTGTTTTAGCCAGATACGCAGCCCCTTTACCAATCGAACCCCACAAGAGCTCTTTTTCCTTCTCATACTCTCCGGCAGTTGCAACGCTCTCTATAAAGAATAGCCCGTGAGACATCTGCATGGAATTAGCTGCTAATGCCTTGAAAAGAAGAGACGAGCAGTTCCAGCTTACAAAGTTCTGCATCCAGGGATTGGCCACGCCTGTAGAGATGTAATCAACGGACAGTTTGCCGAAAGCAATGTCGTGTGAGGCCACGCTGTGCAAAGCTGACTTTGGTGTTAGTTTTACGGTGAGAGGAGGAGAAGAGCGGGGGGGGGGGGGGTTGGGGGGGTTGCTTACGGCGACTCAGTTTCCATTCCATAAAATCATGGATGCAGGCCAGTTGCTCGTTGACCCACGGTAAATGTCGGCTGAAAAACAACTTATTTTGCAATTCAAACGACGGCACCGCCGCTTGTGTATTCTTCACGCCAAACAGCTGCATGTATAGCTCGACGCGGTAAAAGGCCAGACTGATTCTCTGGAGCTCAGACGTTGACGCCGGATCGCCCATCTTGATTCCTACCCGGCCAGTCGCGATAAACTCTATGGCCCGGACTGCCATTTCTTGCGCATACCGCTGGATGATGCTGTGCAAGCCATCGATCTCTAACAGGCCCTTGTAGTCGATCTTGGTCAGACAAGGCAGCATGCTGGCAGGCTCGTTGTACAGCTTGTCGAGCAGAGCGCGCGTGTCCTGCACAGTGTTCGTACCAAGCTCCCGCCGACGACGAGCCTGATGGGTGGCTATGGCGTAGGGAAGGAGCTCGGGCTCAATCCGAGACCGCAAAATGTCACAACAAACTTGCGAGTTCTGCTGAAGGGCTCTCCAGAAGATGGGGCTGGTGCGTACGCAAACCGCTAGCGTGGAAACACTGTCGAGCCTGCGCAAGACATCCCCCATCATCTCCACCGGCAGCGTTTGGATACCGATTACCATACTGCTGGATGCGGCGGAACAAATGGATGAGTTTGTAGATGGCGGCTGGGGAAAAGTGAGGGGAAGGGCGAGGCAGACGGAAATTTGGGCTTACGACGCGGAAGTAATAAACTGGGCTGATGAGTCATCCGTCGACACCACACCACAAGATAATGGTTGTCGCTTAGGAAAACTGCACAATACGTGTCAGATACGAAAATGGGACACCTGACCAGCCTCATTGGACAGAAAGCTATCTTACGAATGCTGACGTTGGCCTTGGCGTCGACGCCCGGCAGGCGCACCCAATCTAAAAATAAGAGGCCATTTCGGAAGGTTGACGGTCATTTGCATACCCCTATTAAATGCTTCCGCCCATTTGACGCCACACGAGAATGCTGGCTTGGCATTTTCACGTGCCAGGAAGGGATTGTCTTGCCTATCCATCTTCCGAACTCGACAGCTCGACGTCTAGACGAGTACGAACCGCACGAGAGGACTTTGCACATAGAGCCTGCAGGCCCTCGCCTCTCCCCTTATTGCCCTCAACTTTTCTGACTCTCCTTTCGTAGCTCTCGTCTCACACGCCCGCACGCCTCGATCGATCCGGTACCTGTAGTCTTTACGGATAATGTTTTCCGGAAATACGTCGGGGGGTCAACACTGGGGTGGCGTCGACCCAGGGTGGACCCAGGGTGAACTCGGATGTAACTTGCATTGCTGGCCCATACATTGATCAACGGTACAAGGAATACAAGGCTGGATACTACCGCAGGATAAGCATGGGGTATACAAGAAAGCTGCCGATACAGAGCAAGCCACAAAGCCAGGCAGCCCATACGTAGGTCGCCATTGCTCCACGCATTGCCATAGAAATTTAGCTGATGTACTACATCAAGCCACCACTATAAACGCCACGCATTTAACGGACATTTCCAAATTAATCTGCAACAAAAAACGAATACAACGGACATGTCGCCGCGGCTCAAGACGCCATGCAGTGGGGACGCGATACATAGTACGATGGTTACGCTAATAGCTACTAAAAATACAGTAATTAGGAGGCCAATGAGGGGTGGCCGATAAGGAAGGAAGGGATGGGGCCTTAAGCGTCCCCAAGGATACAATGCGGAATATGCTAGATAGTATTAAATACAAAACGCACTTAGTAGTCCGGTCCGGCAAAGACTAGCCTTCCCGATGCTTAGGTAGCCGTGCGTCTGTGTCCATATAGGTTATTAGGGGACTGACCAGGATTTATAAAGTTTAATAATGTGAAGTAATTCTGTCCTCCCGACTGTGTGTCCTAACGTAGGGGGGTAAAGATATTGGCACATAATTCGCAAGGATATAAGGCCTTTAAATCCGCAAGGTAGTACAACTTAATTAGTTTACATACCACTAGTCTGAAGGAGAACACGCTGGATGCCTTTGGCACACCCTTTCCAGTCTGTCCTTTGGGTCCACGTAGCATTCCCTGATAGTTAAGTGGATGACGGCGCTTTCCACTTTCCGACTTGAAACGAGCTGACTGGTAAAGCAAGTCTGAAAGCATCGTTGTTAGGAGGGTAAATCGGCTTCGTTGGTGGTTGGTTAGGTATTTAACTGCATACCCTACTATAGATAAGACCCTCCCGTTACTTTCGGTAAACAATAGCCGTGCAGTCTTTTTGTGGCAAGATACATTATCCATTGTGACAACCGTTATAAAATGACTCATCGAGGAAGTGAATTGTCTTCGAAATGATGCAGGCCTCCTGAACAATCATCTCCTGGTCCAGACCAGACGGGAGGTCTTTACCGCTGCCCACATCGGAAGGCAAGGCTTTGCCTAGACTGTAAGCTGCGACTTCTTTCTCCGCAAACTGAATCGCTGCGTAAAGTATGGTAATCATGTCATTCACGACCGGAAAGCGATTCTGCATTTCCTCGAGCACATTTATGCACATCTTGACGGTGTCTTGCCGATCAGAGGATTGCATTGAACGGCGTAGGGGCCGTTGCAAAGCATGGACGATGCCAGAATTTATGGCAATGGGAGACCTAGGAGAATATCGAAGCGTTAGACTGACTGAGACTGGCGGCCTCTTCCCGCAAAACATGTTTTCTTAACCGAGGGACCTTGAATCAGGACCGGGTACGTACATTGTGATGGGTAGATACGGGCCCAAGCCAAGGTTTCGCACTTCTGCGATCAAGTCTGTCATGCCGGCCGCGACACCTTTGGCCCTTTGCCACTGTGTTTTGAGGAGGTCGACTGTTCCTCGTGACCAATGCGACGAGTTGCTGAAATAAACTTGGCGGGGCCGGTTCAAGGTTACCAGAATAGAGCTATTTTCCCTTGTCAGTATTTGGAGACGGACCACAGCGACCAATGTGACTCTTACTCGCACAAGAGCAGAGCCAGATTCCGATGGAACACAAGCATTTTCAGGTTGGCCAAAGTCGACGTTGTCGTAGCGAGAGTGAAGCGTTCCGCAAACATGTCCCGCCACGCAGACAGTTCCAAGCTCGCTTTCTCCACACCGAACAGACTTTCCACGATCTGGTTGACGGCCGTATGCCCTAGGCTTTGTTCGGAGCCAGCCGAAGACTTGACAAGCCGGATCTCGGCGACCAGTTTCGTAAGTTCTGTTAAAGACAGAAACATGTCCGCAAACACAATCTTGGTCTCCTTGTCATACACCTTGGAGCAGGTTGTTGAATCTTGCATGTCCTCAGCCTGAAGAGGGGGAAGTTCGGGCAGGCAGGGCTCCAACTCTGTTATATTTCTGGAACCGAGAGAAATCGTCAATTCCCGAACAGCACATGCCCACAATAGACGATGTAGCAGTTTCTGGCTGTCAGGGGGGCTTGTCTCTTTTGTCTTGTAGTTCCGGCATATATCCTTGGCCATCGAAGTGGCGAGAGCCAACCAGTATGCCGTTTTTTGTATGGATTTTTGGTTCGGCCTCGGTGAGCGGTAGGACAGCAGCAGAATAGAACCGACAAGCGCAAGTTCGTTCTCCTCAGTCTCAAAGTCAAACAGAAGCTAGGTCAACTGTCAGTCCACTGAACGGAGTTTCCCAGCCACCTTTACGCCCTATGTTGCAGACTTACCCGCGCCTTCACGAATAGCGACTCTTGTGCTTCGGCCGTGGTGTCGTACCCTAGCTGGCGGATATCCTCAACTGAGACAAACTGAAGCTTGTAATCAGCCAAACGCGCCAAGGCCAACCCTACCCTCACGCTGCTTACCGGACAAGCCGCGAATAACATGGCTCTGTGCAGGAGGAGGCTCATGTTCTTCAATTCGCTCTCGCAACTGGACCAAAAATCATCTTCGGCCAAGACAGGCATAAAGGGGTGGACAAAAAGAAAGTATGCCTTTAACAAGCTCTCGTGTGTCGGACGAGGAGGAAGATCGAACACTCCTTTTTTGACGAGGTAGTTCAGGTCCTCATCAGACAGATGCGACAGTCTGCAAGATCCGGATAGCGGTGGACCAGGAGGTGCAGATCCACCTAGCCCGGCAAAGTCCTCCTGGAGGACGTCTGAAGCGGAGAGCTGCTGAATTGGCGATGCCGAGACGAGGTCGGGCTCAGATAGCCATTCGTAGCCTGGCTGGTCAAAAGAGTCCATTTCGAGACCTGCTCGTGAAGGATCGCCCACCGGCAGCGCGAGATCAGGTCCCGCAACACCCGACTGCGACGACGGACAGTCCTCTGTCCAGAGAGCCAAGACACTGAGCGCATCTTCTTCGGCCGGGAATTGCTGTCCGCTGTTTGGCATTGGCGCTGTTGCGACCGATGCCGATGGCTGCCGGCGTGCTGCAATCGTCTCGCGACGAACGGTGCTGCCTCTGGTTCCCGGATTTGCAATTAGTAACTGCGAAACAAAAGTGGTATGATTCGGCTGCACTCAACCCGTTCCTCTGCTTGGTCATAATGCAGGACGCCCCCTCCAGCCTACAACGAATGCAGGGAGGTCTCGTGATGACATCGCATCGGATCTTTCGGGCACGACATGTCTGGCAGGCCTCTGAAGCACGCTTTCGCTCAAAAGGAATTCCGGGGCGATTGGCAGCGAAAGACATTGTGTTTGGGGGGTTCTTGTCGTGCCTTGAGCCTGCAGCAGAATGTGGCCTTAGCAGCGGCATTTGACGGGGGCTTTTAGGCCGGTGTTTAGCGTCCTATGGCAGCTGCCTCGGCTGTCTCCACTATTTCCCCGCTGTCTCTCGGCAGATACGAGCGCTAATCCGTAGTGAACGGATGGAAATGGCTCCGAGACAAAACAAGCTCCAATCTGTCATGGCATGATTCGAACAGAGCAGACGTCTTAATTCGAGTACAATCTGGCTTTTTATTTCTCTAACTTCTAGCACGGGTGCAGACGCGAGTCCACGTATCTCTGACCTACCCAACAGTGGCAACCCATGTGGGGTTGTTGTTGGACCAGCCACGTCGACCGGATGGAACCAAAAAGCCCACCGTGGACTTTTCCAGCGTGAAAGGAGCACCAATAATATTGATGGGACGTGGGTCACCCCATTCCTTTCCGGAGATCGTCTCGTAGAACTCCGGTCTTTGAAAGATTCCGGGTCGAGCCGTTTTGAGAGATTCCATCAACATGCCAGCAATATCCGGCAGGTCTGTCGTATGGCGAGGTTTGAAACTAGGGTGGAGGGCAAGGATAGCAGCCTGTTGCTCCAAGGAGTAAGGGCCTGCACGGTACAGCCAAATGTTGTAGTGACACAGGGATAGGTCAATGTTGAAAGTAGCTGCAGCTTTGGTGCGCTTCATCAATGCCTGGATGACTAAGCCTGCACCCAAGACACCCGTCTGGTAGTCTGCGTTGGCTGTAGGAATGTCAGGGACTCGGAAGCCACTACTACTCTTGCGAGTTTTGTGGATTGTGGTGGGACTTACGGAGAAGTGGTTGAATGGGTTCCTCCAAACCCAACATGGTACCTGTCATCATCGCAAGGCCAGTTGTGCAGTCAGCAATCTGCTGCCAGCCAGAGCGGTGAGCCCAAGGTCCACTGTATCCGTAGCAATCTTCTCGAACATAGATCAGGGAGGGATTCAACTCTCTCAGGGACTCTGAGTGAAACCCCAACTTCTCAAGGGCATGTGGCCGGTACCCGTCGACAAGCACGTCGGCATCTCGGATGATCTTGCGGAAGAGCGTCTTTCCTGCTTCCGTCTTCAGGTCGATGCTCACATCCCGCTTCCCAGCATTGACATCCACCAACGCGATGCCTGTATCCGGAAGTGAGGGACAGGAGACCTTGATGACATCAGCGCCAAGGGCAGCCAGAATTTTAGAGACTGCCGGGGCGGCGACGGCACGAGACAGGTCGACCACCCGGATTCCATCGAGAGGTCGAAGCTCGGATCCATGGATCGGGGCAGGCCACGTCTGTCGGGGTGCTGGCAACTCTGTAATTACGGCTATGGGTTCCTGTGCCGCGATCTTACCCTGAAAGAGACATTCTAGGTTAGCAGCAATCGCGGACGACCAGCAAGTGACTACATACATGTTCCGTGTTGAAGAACTCCTCGGGCGTGTAGCAGATCGTTCCAGCCTGGCGGTACACTTCGTTCTCGAGCTGGTCGAGTTCTTCGGCGTCGTACTGGGCCACCTTGCCTGCCCATATTGTCTTGGCCTCATCCAGAGTGACGTCTTGCTCGGGAATATCCAGCATCTTCATGACGACCGTTGCGTTCATCGACCCGTGTGTATGGTAGAAACGTCCGTCTTTCGTCTTGTACTGATTCGTACTAGCCCTGTGGATTGGCTTGAAGAGGCTGTATTTATCCACCTCCAAAATGTTTTCTGTGATGATTTTTGACGCCGCCGTGACGATCTTGCCATCGATGTTTGGCAGGAAGAAACCGAACAGGAAGAGGGAGGCATGGTCGCTACACCAATCATGTTAGGTCAGCTCCGTGCTGATCAGAGTATGGAAGGATCCTTACGTATTCACTCCAATGTCTTGCTTGATTCCATAACGGTCCTCGGCCACAGCAGCAGCGCTCGCAGCAACGAACGCCGAGATGGCGGAGATGGACTCGCTAAACTTGACTGGAACCGGGAGCCACGGATCGGTGTATCCAGTAAACTTGACCCTTGTCGCTGCCTCCTTCACCTCTGGACTGACGTAAAGCTTGGGGTCGTTTAGGAGACGCTGAAGGAGACGACCGGCCTCGGCCTGGACAGTGTATTGTGCATCCATGATGTGGAGAGTAGAAATCAAATTCCGCAGCGGAACATCTTATACAATATTGGGAGGTAAGATAAAACAAAAGTGCATACTATTGCTCCGAAGCCTCATATATATACTAGTCTCGTCAGAGTTCACGTTCATGTTCAGTCTCTCTTATAACGAACACCGTCGTTCTTGTCTTTGGTGGAGGTGGGTATCGTTCGGATCTAGAGCCCACGCCATTAAGAGGGTACCGTGGGCCACCAAAGCTGTTGCCAAGACAATACGTGTCCGAGCCGCGGCACGGCTTGGTTCTGGTCCCATTGGCTGTGGGGAAAGTAGATTAAGGGCGCTATTCGGATTGACCGCCGCGGTCCGCGGTCCGGGGAGCTCCACCTTGAAGTTTCAGGGTCTTTGGCCGATCGGCAATGACGAGTTGATTCATGCTTGGCGAGTACGTGTGGATTTCCTACCATTTCCCCCGGGGACGGCCTGATGGCGGGATTGCATACTCTGCATGTCAACCACAAACGTAACACCTGGAAGAAATTGCATGTGCTGGCAAAACACTTATGAGAAGTCTAGCAGTTTTAGTTCTCTAATTCAGCCAAGGTTATAAATGAAAGGGGAAAACAAATAAAAACGTACTCTAAACGTTAAGATGTAATTCGATTACAAGAACGCTTCGGTCTACGTGAGAGAATACTGGGTGCCTCAACCGTTCTAAATAGAATGAAAAAATTGGTTATAGCATATCTCTGCTCTACCTATAAATACTACTTCTTTGTTTCTGGAACCTCCAGCTGGATGGTGGCCGAGAGACCTGCATCGACAGGAAGGACTACTCCAGTAACCCACCTTGCCTCGGGGCTCGACAGCCAGCGTACCGCGTAGCCACTGTCCCAACCATATCCCTCAAATCCCAGCATATTTCCCTCTGCACGTGTCTTTCTCACCATGTCGCTTACGTCTGAGTTTTCTGCGAGTACGGGATGCTCAAACAGTAGGGGTGTCCAAACCGAGCCTTTATTGATCTTTATAAGAACCTATGCAAATACAGGGGGAGATTGGCCGAGTGCTTACCGGGACAGACACAGTTGACTCGAATACCCTGCTTTCCATGCTGGTACGCCATATTCTTGGTCATGGCCGTGATTGCTCCCTTGGAGGTTGGGTAGAAGAGATTCTTCATCCCTCCGTTGAGAGCCGCAACAGACGAAATATTGACGATGCTGCCTTTGATCTTTTCCTCATTTTTCAGCATTTCCGGGATGGCGTACTTGGCCATGATGACCATGCTTGAGACATTGACCGTCATGTCCCTATCCCAGTCCGCCATGTTTGCCGTCACTGCTGTACCCTGACAGCCGCCGATACCGACATTGTTGACGAGTATATCCAGCCGACCAAATTTGTCAATGGCCATCTGGACGATTCTCTTTGCATCTTCCTCTGACGTGACATCACCAGTACAGGCAACCGCAGTCCCTTTGGCGTATGTCTCGATGTATTCGACAGTCTTCTGTGCCCAATCAGACTGCCGGTCAACACAGACAACAGCGGCACCGTCTTCTGCCAGCAGGTAGGCAGCGGCACGGCCGTTTCCGATTCCAGTACCGACACAGCCCGCTCCAGTGACTATGGCCACTTTGCCCTTGAGAGAACGATTGGCTTGGAGATCCATTGTACAAGATATTTGATGATTGAAAAATGTATCAAGGTATATGGGTATATGATTCGCGTTACGGACGGGCAGCCTTTTCGTTTTATCCTGTGGAGAGCCCACAGACAGCTTCTTAAAGCCCACTTATATTTAGGGACCCAGTAGTTACCCGAGATGCACCAGTTCGGCCCGCGGAAGAGTCTGCAAATAATGGAGGTGGAGACTCCTATCATTCAGGCCGCTTTCCGTGGCTTGGTTTCTCGAACACAATTTCCTCATTCCACCTCGATAGGGATAGGCAAGTTCCTGTTATAGCTGAAGCTTCATCTGCCCTATATAGTAAAGGTACGGTTGACTCTACATCCCTCCACGGTATCAGCGGCGTCAAAATTTCCCTAGGCATCAAGAGGCTTCTGGGCCCATGCCACATTGCATTGACAGAATGCATGCACCTTCAAGCTGCGTACCTCACGCCTCATCATAGCGCAGTATAATGTGATCTCGTCCTTTGACCAGCCGATGGCGTTGGCCATGAAGCCCATCATCCCCTCAGGGTCATTTTCCCAAGCCGCTCTGGTGAACCGGCCAACCTCTTTCATTTTCGGATCCTCTGGCCATTCAGAATAGGGATTCTACCGGTTTTCAGCAAGATTGGACGCCGCGAGGAGAGGAGGGGGGGGGGGGGGGGACACACCTTGACTGGACGCTCTTGAATATTTATGAAGCCCGCCTCTTCTAGGCTCTTCCGTTGCAACTTGTCACGAACTATGCTAAACGAGGCGGTAGAGCCTAGTCTCTTGGCTCCCTCGCGAAAGATGTAACCCCAGTGGGCTGTAGCGGAGTTCTTAGGTATACTATCGTCGTCGGATTCCAAGTAGCCGTTGCACTCAAAAGATTCAACCCAACCACCCGGCTTCAAGGCTTGGTAGGCCTGTTTAAACAGGGCAGTCCAATCCGTGACGCTGCCGATCAGCCAGCGTGCGTGGATATAGTCAACGGAATTGTCGTCGAATGTCCACGTCTGTGTTAAGTCGTCGATTTCACTGCACCAATGTCAGCTAAACAAGCAAAGCATAACTGGAATGATAATAGTCCATACAAGCGAACGTTCGGTGGCACCCATAATGGCTGAATAGGAGACAAGTCTGTGCCGATCACCGTAGCCTCGGGGTGCATGTCGGCAAAGTCACTAGGCGCCGTTGGTTAGCTGTTTACATAACAATACGCGGAGATGGGTGCTTACATTGCCCAAAATCCCGTTCCAGTCCCAATGTCTATTACTTTCTGAACCACGTCTTAGCATTATAGATGTAGAAGTGATACAACTACTAACATTGACAGTTTCCGGCAATGGTGCAAGATGGAGCCCGTCTAAGAGCAAGGTAAACACATGGTGCCTGGAGGACCGTTATTACGACAGACCACTGCGGTTGTTATACACACAAGCTTACTGGATATCCAGCGTCTGGCTTTGAGCATCGTCGTTTGCACCCCTTGCCTCTGTTAATTTACGGTTGATGAGCACAGTAAAAAAACGGGGAAACTCGCCAGTATTGGTTCGATGTGATGCAATCGCTATGGTAGGTCCGGCCGTTCACGGTTCGATAGCGCAAGATGGACGAAGAAATGGAGGCAGTAGAGCTCACCGCATCGTCTCCTTGTGCTGAGTCGACGTCGTCCTACGAAAACGGTCAGAGTAGCGCAGAGGTGGTGCGTTAGAAAATCGGCTCACTTCAGTAAAGGACAGGGCCGTCCAGTGATGGTCAGTCTCTTCTTCAACGACTGGCAATACCGGACCAGGAGCAGGTTCTGGTGACGTCGCAGGACTGCTGGTTTTTGCCATTTTAGAGATAGGGCGTCGTGAATGCGACAGAGCGGCTTTTGCAAAAGAGGAGAGGGAAAGAAGAAGCAAGGCAAAATGGAACGGGGCAATGTAAGCGGGGAGGTGAGGAGATGAGAAGGATTGATCGGCGAGGGGGGAAGCCACATACATATATGCATACATATATGCATTAGAACTGCGGGGGTTCTGAATGCGACGTAGTAATGTACTCCGTAGGATTCGGACACGAGTGTGAACACATAGGAGTCGCCATGCAAACGTACCTGTCACCTGCATTACAAAGATTAGGCATAGACTCTTGATTCGTAGCACCCTATCGTAGAAGCATTTCAAGTAACCCCTTCGCTTCTGGATGCATAAATAAAACACGTGAATTTTTCCGTGTCAGCACCACGCCTTCCCTACGCTGTATGGCTACAGGTTTTATAATTTGTGCATGCTAATTGTGTCAGCCGAAAGGTGCGCGTTTTGCGTGGGCCACTAAGGTGGAGCGTGGTATCAGCAGCGGATCGCGTTCTTTCGAACCCGATGGTTATTGCCTAATCTTTCTTCGTAAGCCAAACAACTGCCTCGAGATGGCCTCCTACGTTTACAGCAGTCTTGGCAGCGACCCAAAGGGCATTCGGGTTGTTCGCCTTACGCCGTCAAACAATGCTGGACTTATTTCTATCAGGTCTTTGCTGATTGAGACGACTTGGGACAAATGCGAATATGAAGCGCTGAGTTACTGCTGGGGCAAACAGGGTCGAACTAAATCCATTCTCCTGGACGGTGGAGGTTTCCAAGTCACAGAAGATCTCTATGATGCACTGCAGTATCTTTGCCTGCAGGGCAGCAGTAGGACGCTCTGGGTGCGTATATTTGCGACCATAAAAGGCCTGGCATTGACGTGAAGCAGATTGATGCCATCTGTATCAACCAGAAGGATCCGGATGAGAAGAGCACGCAGGTGCGGAGAATGCAAGACATCTTCAAAAATGCAAAGAGGGTGGTTGTCTGGGTTGGACAGGCAAAAAAGCATACCGAATGGGCTTTCAAGCAGGTCGAACGACTTCTGGGCTACGCCGACACCGACAGCCAGCAGGAAATATGGAACGAGCCAGGTGAATGGATCACCTGCCTTAATGAGATCATAAAGAGGCCGGTACGAAGAAAGAATCAACACGAAACGGTAGTTACGGCTGCTGATAGGTACACAGTATTGGACGCGTGCGTGGACAGTCCAAGAAGTTGCCCTCGCTCAGGCTGCTGTGCTGTGCTGTGGTTCTTACACCCTGCCATTCTTCGATTTCGCAAAGTTCTTGATTCGTCAATCCGTGCGAAGTCATCTAAATGTCGAGTATGCCCTTTCCAGCTACTTGCGACAGGTGTTTGAGATGCGAGAAGATACCTACCAAGACCCGCCATTGGGCCTTTTCGAGCTTGCGTATAAACTTCGCTACCGTCAAAGCACGGATCCCCACGACAAGGTGTATGCGTTTCTTGGACTCTTGAAATCTACCGGAATTCTGTCTGCCGGAAGATTCGCAATCGACTACTCCACGGACGTGGACAAGCTGTGGATGACTTTTGCCAAGGAAACCATGTCCAGGTACAACACGCTTCTTCCGCTTGCTCTTGCCGAGAATTCGCGGTCGATCCAAGCTCGCTGGTGCTACCAGTGGTCAAACAAGGCGCACGAGCCAAATTCGGTTTTGCATAACACTTTTCTCTTCTGGACGGGAGGATGGGACAGCCCGGAGTTTTACCCTCTGCAAGCGCCGCGCCACTCTGCTGCAAATGGACTGCCGGCTCGCATCCGCACAGAACTCGAGGCACCTTCTGTCATTTCCGTCCAGGGCTTCTCGGTCGGCAGGATAGTCAAGACTGGCTCCAGTGTCAACTCGCTGCTGACCTCACTTGGACGGCCCAACTACGTCCAGCTGTTCGAGGAATGGGAGTCTCTGGTAGGTGGACCGTGGGATGATCCGGAAAGGACCAGCAGATTCGCGCACACCGTGACAGGCGGCGCCTGGTCCGCTGCGCCAGCTGATTGGAGGGCTTGGAACAAGAAGAACTACTCGGAAAAAGTATGGAGCTGGGAGTGGTACATGCGAAACGTGGTCGCAGAAACGAAAGAAACGACAGGCTACCGAATGAGTCGCCACGATGAGCCAAAGGAGAATGCCGAGATTGTGGATTATTATCGCATAAGAGACCACGCCTGTGAAGAGAGAAGGATGTTCCTGCTGGAGAACGGCGAGTACGGTCTTGGTCCAGAGGGTACAAAGGTCAGTGACCAGGTTGCCGTTCTTCTGGGATGTGAAGTTCCGTTGATCTTACATACACGAGACTACACTGGGTATCGGAGGATGTTTGACGACGAACACAAGGCGAGGCTGTACGGGTCTACCTGGAAGCTAGTCGGCCAGGCCTACGTGCACGGGAGAATGAAGTATTTGGGAGATTTACAGCGCGACATTGACAACGGAGAGGTGGTTTTGGAAGAGTATCTTCTTGATTGACAAGTTGGGTATGCTTCTGACTAAATCGAGACGGGCCTGTATTTTCCTGTTGTAAAATAGAGGCTAAATTTGTCTTTAGTCTGTCAGCACATATGTAACGCTATAATGTGGAGTTTTTGCTTCATCAGCTAATCTCTAACATCACATACCATCCCGCGGAAGCGTCAACTGATGGTGGAGACTATTGATATCCGGCCCGCGGGCCGCGAACCGTGCCCACTTCGCCACTTGCTGTATTTCAAACTACCCAACACATCCCGCTTTACTGCAGCTCCGAAGGGAAGATAAATATGATTCGTGCCGTCTAGTATTGGAGTCTAGAATCTGGTAAACAGAAAAAGACAGCCAGCCTACTTCCAAAACCTCAAACTCTACAGCTTGCACCATCCAACACTTTTAAACTTCATAACCCGTCACCATGCCTTCCGGAAGTTGCTGGTGCGAACGGGTCAAATACGAATATGACGCGAAACCGTTGTACCGAGTTTGTTTCTCTTTCATTTACCGAGTTGTGAGGTGAACCCGGCTAACATCAGCAGGTGCAATGCCACTGTGTGACATGCCAAAAGATCTCTGGAGCCGCGTTCACGGTCAATGTCATGGTTCCAAAGGACTCTGTGAAGATCACAGAGGGAAAGGATCATCTCAGGTCGTATACCCAGCAACACATACTTGACTGTCCCCTCACAGTCTATTTCTGTGACACCTGCTCTTCCAACGTGTGGAAGAATCTGCACAGCGAGACGGCGGAGGACCTTTACGTCATTCAAACGGGAACTCTTAACGGGGCCAATGGAGAACTTGGGGCAGATGTGGAGGTTCCCGAGCAGGAGGGGTTTTCTGTTAATCGAGCCAAATGGCTGCCCAAGGTCGAAGGTCTGAAGGCGTTGTGATCATGCCAGCAGAGAACTTCGGCATGGCTATCTTTTACTCGTGTCAATACGGTGGACTCAAAAACATAGAAATGAAAACACTTTGTCTTCAAGGGGGCTGCTTCATCCCGTGATTACTGCTGTGATCCTTAGGCTCAAAGACATTCAGCGAGAGACCTTGGCAGTACGGAGTACAGATACTATTCGTAGGCAGATCACTGCTGTGCCCTCGCCTGTGTGCAAGGGTCTGCTAATATCCGCTGGACGTAGGATTCCGCACCCAACTGCAGGGGTTCTCTTTATGGTTAGATGTTGTTTAGAGCAGGGATATATCCGACATTCTGTGCTCCCATAAACACGCTGCTCAGCCGCAATGTAAGATAACAGCTACAGTGGAAGAGACCGACAACAAACGAAATATGAAGACTGTCGACGTATTGTTTTACTCGTGCTCATTCGGCAAGGCTGTTAAGCATTCGTATGCATATTAATAGCGCGCACTGACAAATCGGGGCACGGTCGAATTTGGGGGAAGGCGTCCTGGCAACGAGGCCTCCACAGCTGGCCTCAAATGAGCTCTTGGATGCAGGGGTGAGGGCGTCGAGAATGTTTCAGCTGCGACATCACGTCGGCGTTTCCAAGGCAGACTTCCCTGGACCAGGCGTGGGCCGGGCGTGTCTGGGGCAGTGCACAAGGCTATGCCTCCGGCTAGCTGCATGGCTCGAGCAAAGAGTCTCTGAAGGCCAGAGAGGGGAGGCCGGTGTGTGAAAATTTTCGCTTGCCTTTCAATCTGTACATTTCCTCGAAATCCAAACCTGCTTCGAAAACCGGCCATCGACCAAGACAACCTCCACAACCTCTAGAACACCAATACTTGATAGCCGGCATCGACCGAATGGATCCAGTCTCCATTACCTGCTCAGCCGTGGCGCTGACACAAGCTGCCGGTTCTGTGCGTCCAGATGCTTCCTCCCCAATCCACACTACTTCTGGGACAAGCCAGACTAACAATGCCAGATAGCACTCTCGCTCTACGCGTTCGTCCAGTCGCTGCGCACTGTCGACGAGCGCCTCGCGTCTCTCTGCGACGAACTGCGCAGCCTTTCTCGACTTCTCGACGCGGTCAACAACACTCTGCGCGAATGTCGGCCCACAGATGTGGTGATGACGGAAGAAGGCCTGTGGCAGCAGAGCGAGCTGGTGCTCATGGACTGCCAGAAGACGCTGTGCGAAATGGAGTCGCTTCTGAGCCGCATCCAGGGCACTGCAGGCGAGCGACCGTTTGGATGGTCATTCAAGCGGCGCGCGCGTGCTGCCATCGACCTGAACATCCATAGCTCGATTCTGGAATCGTTCCGCGACAAGATCCAGAAGTCGAACCGAGCCCTCCAGACGATACTGCACACGATTACGGTGTATGTCTGTTTCTCGAGTCTGTTCTGCGTCTCCCTTGCAGCATTGCTGACGTCTCTTAGTTCTGTGTGTCTGCGAAATAGCGCTTCCCAGGACGCGATCCTGCTGGCCCTTGAACAACTAAAGACGTCGATTGACGATGCCCTGCATGCTTCCGTGCTTCCCTGCAGCCACTCCGATATGCGCATGTCCCGCAACCTGCGAAATCTGGCTGAGGAAGCCCAAAACTTCCACTCCACCGCAAGCTCGACGGCATCCACCATCTATGGTGGCAGCGAGTCCTGGAGAAATCACCCCGGCACGGCAGCCATCAGCCTTGCGGGAGACCTCTCGCCGTTCAAACGCGAGCGCATCGAGGGGTTCATCAACGGGCAGAGGGAGCACTACCAGAACCACGATGCATATTCCACGCTGATTCCCGTGTCGTCTGAATGTGAAGCCGAAGTCGAAAGCTACCACAGGTGTGCCGACAAATACGGCAGGCGCGATTTAGACCACGGCGTCTTGAACGGAGACGACGACGTCGAGCTCGAGCTGCTGTTTGTGGACGGATTGGAGGAGCTCGCCTGCGGTCATATTCGAGATGGCTGCTTCGCAAACGCCGTTGACTTTCTGCAGCAGGCTCTCCAGCAAGACGTCAAAAACTTTACCCGCGAACGGCTGCGCCGTCTTCATGTCCTTTTGTCGCTCTCCTACATCATGCAAGGCGAGTGGCGACTGGCAGAACCATATGTGCTGCAGCTCGAAAACGCACAAGAAAACTACGACTTGGACGTGGCAGGCAATCTGCTCCACGCCGTGGCTCTTGGACACCTTTGCGCCTTCTCCTTTGACGGGGCAATGACACGGTGTCGGCAGGCATGGCGTATCAGAAAGAAGCTCTTGAGACAAGGCGAGGATGGCAACAAGGAATGGGACGAATATCAATGCAAGAATGCACTGGGGCTCCTCGCAACCATCTATGAAACGACGGGGGACTACATCCGCGCAGAAATTCTCTGGCAACAACAGCCGGGCTTCGCATACGTCCATCCGACGAGTGAGTCTGACTATCTGCAACAGTGCAACATTCTGCCGAACATGTTGCCCGACACAAATGATTATGTAAGCGATCATAGAAGCGATTGCCAGACGTTTGACAATTCCGAGAGTTCTACAACGCACGATATGGATGAGGATGTGATCCCCCAGTCATCTGCTGAGGCGGTGGAAGAAGGCGAGACAGCTGTTGGAGACGACGGACAATGTGCGACTTCTGGCCCTGCACCTGGAAGCACGGTGCAGAGAAAAGAGTCCCGGCTGAGGGTCAAGCTAAGTCAGTGGGAACGACTAGAGAACGACACAGCAAAGGAGGTGTATGTTAGCCCTCCTGATTCGGCAATCTCTCGCAGCGGTGGCTTTGTTCAGGCAACACTGTCGGGCTCCTCTGTACGAAGCAAATCGCCCCTGCAGCGAAAGCTGACGAGAGTATTGCGGTCCAAGAAAGTGCACGATTTCGGCGAGAGTCCTGTGCTCGAGAGACAGGAGAGACATGTCGGCAGAAACGCCAGCACGTCTCCGACGGACCTGACACGTTGGTTCAGCAAAGGGGGCAGCCTGTTGCGAAAATCCAAGACGCTGCTCCGGAAACGCTCCGGAGAGGACATGAATGCAGAAAGACCGGCAGCCGCACCATCGGACCCGAATTCAAGCGCTGACGAGGATTCCAGCTGGGCATCGACGCTGACATTGGAGGACCAGTTGGGCTGGCAGCAACCGACCATGGACCAAAGCCGTGAAGGCCAGCCTGTCTCGGACGCTCGGGGTGGGGGAAACGAGAGGCACGTCAAATGGGTAGACTCGCTGCCTCCCATGGCCGAGCTGCCTGATCACGCATATGTGAATGCTGTTTCAGCTGAAGGCCTGTCGGACATGTCTGACAATGGCGACGTCTGTGTGCCAGCCGGCGCCTCTCTCGCAGTAGACGCGAAAAAGCGACAATCACCATCTCGAAACCTGAAAGAAATGCTCGCCACCTCGACCGTGGCGGGACCCGTGACCATATCCACAGGTGGCAACGATCATGACAGGCTCTGTGGCACTTTGGAAGACTCTGTCTACGGGCCGGGTTACGTTGCGGACTGCGGAAATGACCTAGGCGTAGAGAAGATGAGCTTGGCAACACTGGTCTTGAGACATCTAGATTTGTTATATGTTGGCGGTGCCAGAGAGCCGGATTGGTTGGAAAATTTGGAGGTTTGGCTCGATGACTGGCCGACAACGTTGGAGGCGCGATTCCCAGCCTGGGGACGCAAGTTAGGAGGGAGGAAGAAGGACAGGACACGCAACATGCAAGAGTCAAAAGAGACATGCGGCAGGGGGCACAGTTCGACATTCATGGAGACGGACCACGGGGCTTTGAGAAGATCGTTGCCATGGACTTTAGGATCCGGAGTGCTCGCTCATACCAAGCACAATGAAGGACACTCGGAGCCGTCAGAAGACACTCAAGATAATCCGTAGTCTGGTGCACGGCTTGGATTGCAAGACTGAGGCTGGTTTCTTCACATTTTTAGACAATTTCTTATTTCAGTATTTAAAAGCAGCGGGACTCCGTAATTGTGCGGTTCCTTCTAACTGTCTGCACGTAAACATAAGAATCGGACGGCCAGAGCTTTCCCTTCTAATTGTCTTACCGCTGGCGCCTCAGAAATATGCTGTAGGATTACTAATCCGATCCGTCTTTAGCATTACGTTTTGCTTACCAGACAGACAAACGTCATCGCCAAGTCGACACAAATCATAAGACGTGGAATCAATTGATTCGACATGCCTCGGTAATCGCCTCAACGACTTCAACGGCTTCAACGGCAAAGCCTTCGTACGATTTGATATGACGACACTTGCTTGTGGTTTATTTCTACTTTCGTCACATCAGTTATTGAAATGATTCCACAGCAAGAATCGTAAAGAACAAAGGATGGAATATTACTATTATTAATCCGTCTAGATCGCAGTCCATTGCGAGTTACTAATGCATCGGTTTGAGATTTGATCACTAATCGTTAAGCGCCGGAACTCCGGTGTGGTGCTGATACTAGACAACGCAGCGAGCATAAACGACATATAAAAGTCAGAGAATCAACCGACTCGTAGATTGAATATATTCTTTTACCGTAAACCAGTTGTCTTCTGATCTATTTGAGACCTGCCTCTACGAAAACCAACTTGCTTTCCTCTCCAACATTCCATCTCTCGACATCCACAGCCTCGCACCATGTCTGGTTCTCTGATATTCATCACTGGCGCCTCGGGCTTCATCGGCTCGCAGGTGGCTGATCTTGCTCTGAAGGAGGGCTACCGTGTCCGAATCAGTGTGCGGCGCGAGGCCCAGATCGCCGACATCCGCTCGTGGTGCTCAGACGCGGCCGGCCGGTTCGACTTTGTCGTTCTCCCGAGTCTCACCGATGTGGCTGCCCTCAAGTCTGCACTGGCCGGTGTCGACTATGTCATGCACGTGGCGTCCCCAATGCCGAGCGCGACGGCAACAGACCTGCAGAAGGACTACGTCTATCCGGCCGTGCAGAACACGACAAGTCTGCTGGAGGCCGCAGCTGCAACACCGAGCGTGAAGCGTGTCATCATCACGGCCTCGGTGCTGTCCATAATTCCACAAGGCGGTATTGCTGACCCGAACGTGGTTGCCGCCGAGGGTACGAACCGCAAGTGGAAGACCGACGAGGATGCTGCCAACGCAGATGCCACGGGATTTGACAAGTACCACATCTCGAAGCTGCTGGCTCACCGCGCGACTTTGGACTGGGTCGAGGCCCACAAGGGCATCGTCAAATTTGATGTCGCTGCCGTGCTTCCCAGCTTTGTCATCGGCACCGACCTCACGCAGAAGGGGCCTGCCCCTCAGGGCGTCAACGCGTACTTTTGGCACTCGCTGGGCATGGAGCAGCCGCTGATCACTCCGATGCTGGTGGACGTCCGCGACGTTGCCGCCGTTCACGTGCGGGCGCTGAAGACGAATGCCTTGACACCCGGAGCCGTCACCGAGTTCATCGCAGATGGACAGCCCGCCACGTGGCCCCAGATCATCGAATTTATCAGGAACAAGTATCCATCGGTAGACATCAAGCTGACAGGGTCATTCCCAAAGGCCATTTCGTCGGACACTACGCGCGCTGAACGAGATCTGGGCATTCAGTGGCACGCTGTGGAGGACATTGTTAGCAGTGTTCTGGACCAGCAGCTGGCAAAGCAGGCAAAGGCCTAAGCTTAGTAGAAGCTGTTTTCTTTATGTGGCTTCAAGTTCGATGTACACGAGCACGGCAATGAGACAGTTTAGGACAGAAACATTGAATAAGGCAACGAGCACTAAGCTACATAAAGCCGCCGCCGCGACCTGTCTCCTCCCTTAGCTGCGTGTCCAGGCTCGCCAACTCAGCCGCCATGGCCTCGCTTCTTACTCCATTGGTTGTGCTCTTCTCAAAGTCTATCATCGTAACCTTGTCGTTTCTCCCCACGGCGAATTTGTGTCGATTGCAATCGCCATGGAGTATGCCGCGGGCATGTAGCTGCTCAAGTGCCGCCCTACATATTCCCAAGTCCTCAATGCCTGCAAACCGCCCGTCAACCTTCTCCAGCAAGACGCCTATGACCCGGCCGCGCTCGTGGATGTGCCCAAGAAACCGCAGCGCGAGCCCAGTGCCCTCCAACAGCGCATACGCCCTGGTCTCGCCCTCAATGTAGGCGATTTCCCACTTGAATCGCGCCATCTTCGCAATCATCGTAGTGCCTGCATTGGCATCGTCAAAGTGCGGTGAATCAGGATGCCACGTGCAAACCTGGGTCAGGCAGGACAGGAGCTTCACGCGCTTCAGGTGTAAGAAGTCGATCATTGTTTTATCGCTGTTGCATTAGCATGGTATTACGTGCTAAGTGCCCTACAATAATCTAAATAAGCAAGGCGCGTTAGTGAGTTAATCAACTAATAATTAACGGTCTATTGCTAATAACTTTCTCCGTATATACTGAGAAATACACGGTATACTGCCGCCGCTATTTAAAAGCGGTGAGGCGTTTCTTTTACACAGATTTGCTTTACGCCTTACCCAATTTAGCCTCCTGCTCCTTACAGTGCAATATCATCTTTATGAACCCTGCGCCTTAGCTGTACGCTTTAACACTTATTATTACCAAGATAGTTACAACAAATCCATTGATCCCTTGCTTCGCTGCGTGCACCTTACACGACTCCTATGAGTAAGTAAACAATAGGATTTAGATGTTACAATAAGATTCTTCATGTGCATAACTCTGATTAGTGTTAAGTCGAAATACGGTCAGGTACTCCCGTACTTCGGAGCCCTTGATGTTCTGAGGTCTGACGCGCTAATCGCCCCACCCGCTTGACACTCCACATTGACCAATCTTGCTGCCTCTTTCTCGACACATTCCACATTTCCTTAACATCACCACTCCAGCGCTGCCTGTCCTCGCGATGGCCGATGCAGCACCCCATCATCGCCACCAGGCATCGCTAGAAGGAATCCTGGATTTCTCTTCGCCTAAAGCGCCTTTCTCAGCGGCTCAGCGCGACCAAGCCAAGGCCCGATTCTACTGCATCGTCCAGCACTTCATCGGCCATGCCAGAAACAGACCATACAACAAAGCACAGCTGATCAAGTACACTTATGAGTATGCTATAACCGAAGAGTCGTGCGACAACATCTTACGAGCCTTCTTCGAGTTTCTGACTGTTTCAATGGAAGGGGAAAATGTTCTCGATCTACATGAACTCGATGACTTGGCCGAGCTTTTTTTCAGCTTTGCCGACTACTTGATGGATTTTTTCTTCCTACCTCGTATGCTCGTTCCTTTCTTTTTCCTTCCTCCTTTCTACCCTAACCTGCTACTCTAACATGTACTGCAGTCAAAGCGACCGCGCATAAGACCCTACAGCCCTCACCGGCTTTCTACTCGGCTATCCAAAGGCTTCAAAAGAATCCAGAGACATTTACCGGAACACTAGATCGACTGTCTGCTTTGCGGGGTGCGTGTCTCATCCGGGACCGCCACCAGTGCGTGGTCTCGCGCCACTTTGACGCAAAAGAGGCAGAACTTCGTATACGTCAAGACGGGGATGCTGCAAGAGATGACGAGGGCAATCTGCTATTAGCAGACAATCTACTTTCGTTTGGCAATCTGGAAGTTGCCTATATTCTCCCACATGCTATAACCGAAACGGCTGGCTCAAACTCTGAACTGGTATGTTTTTATTTATTGTTTCTTTCTCTTACACGAAGCTAACGCAGTAGTAAAGAATCCTGCGAAACAGACGGCACTCGCAATTTTAAACATGTTTGATAATGGCGTGGCACGTTTGATCGAAGGCTATAATATTGACCGCTCGTTCAACGCTATTACCTTGACCCTTCAGCTGCATCTATATTTTGGCCAATTCAAGATATATTTTGAGCCAGTACCCGACCAGATACATACTTATATCATCAAGTCCCATCTTCCCGTTCTTATGACCCGCAACCTCGGCTTTCCAGTTCCTGTCACGAGAACGCTTCATCTTTCCAGGACACGAACCATTGACCCCCCATCGCCCAGACTTCTCGCTATTCATTGCGCGATTTCTCACATCCTTCACCTATCAGGGGCGGGTGGCTATATCGACCAGTTGCTGCGAGATATGGACGAGGGCTATGTACAAGCGGATGGAGCGACAGAACTGGACCGCCTCGTTCAATTACGGCTGGGAGAGTGGCTAATCAAGCGCCCCGTGGCCTGGTAGCTTTATATCTGATTACTGCGTGATTATTGGCCGGTGTATGAGAAACGACATAAATACCCTATAGGAGACCGACGTCTCGAATGAATAGAATGCTACTATAGATTTTTGCAAGTATGGCTGACTGTCTCTTATTGCCCTTTTTACCTCGGCCATCATGCTGCGTAACGACGGCGATCCTTCCTTTTGTCAGAACTCTGAAACCTCTGGTGTGAAGAACATTCAAATGTAAACAACAACCATTATTATTAACAGCGGCGCAGGCCGAACAGGATGCGCCGGCGCTACCGTACAACGACGCACGTACTATATACCAACGGTATATCACCGCACGGCAGGCGTGGTACAGAAGCCAGCCGCGCGGTAGTCTTCTAACGAATCAGGCGTACCGGCGCGCCCATAGTCTACCGCTCCGGTGTAGTCCATCGGACCACACCTACTACACAAGCTGGAAGGTCATGGGCCTGCCGCCGGCGGGCCAGAAAGCATGGACCATGGAGCAGATACTGGCGTATTTCTATGAGTTGAGCTCGTGAAGGAAAGGAAGAGGGAAATGAGTGAGGAGGGAGTTGAAGAGACACTAGAGGACAGAGTGAAGAAAAAAATATGGAAGACAGCAAGCAGCGATGGCATATTCTCCGCAGTTGACCGACATCGGCGGCGTGGCGTGCCGAATAGCATCCTTGAAACGTGGAGCATCTCTGTTAACTATATCCGACGGAACAGCAAAATGGCGTACAGGCTTCTTTACTCCATTGCATATCTTGCTAATCAGAATATTCCTCACGAAATTTTGAAAGCTGCTACCTGGTACTCTCACATTTTTCGATGCATGCTAAGTCTAATAGCCTAGGTGGCCATACAATGCTCTAGACATCGCAACACGGTTGGAAAACATAGCCTTGTGCCATACAGCGATCGAAGGCCAGTTGGAATGGAAAATTAAGCATAGAAAAGAAGGGGGAAGAAGTTAGCATTCGAAGCGAGTTGTTATCTTCCATCTTATACACTAGGCAATTTGCTAGCCCTGTATGTAGGCCATCGTCAGTAAGTTTAAGGCAACACTGCGCATCTTCTGTGGCTGCGAAGCCGGCCGGCCTGCATCGACGGCCGCGTCATCGATATGGAAAAGGCGGAAATCGACCAAGAGAGAGAGTCGCTCATTACTGCGTCTGTAACGCCTGCTTCTGCCATCCGACAGGTACGCTCGACAACTCCTCACACCTCGGCTAGCCGGCTAGCCGAAGCGACCCCTGACGACTGTCCCGAATACCCGGTCCTCACCCTGCAGGGCCGACAGCAGCAGCCCTCGTTTCCGACAAGCCCCCCCTTTGCGAAACAAGAACACGGCAGCCCGCTCGACGGCAGCGCCTCCAACACGGTGCTCTACCTCGCCTACGACTCCAACATGGCGGCGGCCACGTTTGAGGGCCCTAGAAATTTCCGGCTCTGGTTATCACGACACTCAATGAATCAATTATGCCAAAGGTCGGTGGGTTGCTTAAAGCTGTGCGAAGCTAGCCATATTCCTATTTTCGGTCCACACCAAATCCAACCAGAGGGTCCTAAAGTTGGGCCCTCGCCCAGGCAAGGAAGGATCACCATTAGACCAGAATAGCTTACCCTCGGCTCAGGATGGCTCACCTTCGGTTCAGGGTGTTTCACCCTCTGCTCAGGACGGTTCAGGCCAGCTAATGCCGGCTTAGTTACAAAGACGAAAAGGGAAATCATAGATATCGGTTTTGGGGACGTGTAGTAGCTTCTGTTCCGTATCGCGGCGCCGAATCAAGTCGTCAAACTCCTTGGCCGTGAACAACCAATTGCAGGTATTCTTTGCAGGGGGGTTGATGGCGTTCTTCCTGTGAAGCATCTCTGGGAATTGCAAAAGGTCAAGGATTTCTAGAATTGCGTATTAGCTGGATTCTGTCCAGTGGTCTTGATCTCCTTTTGATACGGTGTAGACGGACACGGGACACATACTTTGATTTCTGCGTCTTTGTACGGGCCAGGTAGGCAATATGCCAAGCTTGGGTCTACTTTCGGGGAGGAAACTCGTGTAAATAGCCCGCAACTCTCCGGATACTTTTTTGTAGTTTGTATCTGCCTCGCTTTCATAGCAACACATGCTTCGGTGGTCCGCATCGAGAATCTCAGCACACTCGCGAGCATCACCGATGCAAGAAGATATGTCGGCCACAATCTATGTGGGTGGGAATGATTAGTCCCCTGGAAGATTGCAGTGAAGTGGTATGTGGCTCAGTATCGTACCTTGGACATTCGCGACTGGCCCAGCCGAATTTGAAGCTTTAACGGCCGACCCTCCTGAAAGGTCTTGACGTGGAAGTTTTGCTTGTGCCAATGACGAAGAGAATACGTATTGGCAGTGGTCGAGGTCCGAGTTTTTGAGGGACAAACTATCAAGAATCCGCGGGTTCGTGTCCATTAGCAGCAGGCTTGCCTCAGCTGCGCTGCCCCGGTGCGGCGTGCCGAGAAAAACTACGCCTGCGGTGCATCTCAAAATACCCCCAAAGCCATTGTCGCTAGAGGTGGAACATATGGCCAGCATCTACTCGATTTCAGCCACACCGGCATGGGAGATGAAGATGTGTCGGGCCAACAGGTTTGAGGAAGTCTTACCTCCTTGACGATAATCCCACCGAGCGAGTGGGCAACAAAAAGAATAGGGTTGTTCGGTGATCGCGATCGCGACACATCATTGGCGAGGTTCTTACTGTGGGCAAAGATGCTGTTCTTATTTACCGCTCCTACGAATGGGTGCTTAGCTATGGCGGTGTCATAGCCGAAAACAAGCACACGTGCCCGGGGACACTTTGACGGGAGAAGGTCCCGTGGCCAGAAGACATAAGATCGTTTTTCTGCCGCCTCCATATTTTCGGATCTCTTGCGACGAACAAGCCGAGAAATGAAACCGCGCAGCGTCCTCCGCATTTTCCTCTTAGTGTCTTTCTTTATTTGGGGATATGATGTGGACTTCTGCCAAAATCTAGAGGACCTAGAAGGCACATCGTGGACATTGCTGACTTCAAGAGCCCAAGTTTTGAAAGGATGGCCCTGAAGGCCGTGGACAAAGACAATGCTAAGCTTAAAAAGTGCAGGTCACCTAGAGCATATAAGGACGAATTAAGGGGAAACATACTCTAAAATGGGCGTGGACAGCTCCGGTTCATACACGATCGATATACCCGAGTCCGCCACCGTCTTTTGTGAAGAAGCGGGCGAGAGCGGTGGGGCGGCTGCTTTGCCAGGAAAAAGGATAGAATTGGGGTCGCCTTCGGTCATCTTGAAGGCCGTACTGCAGGAATCTGTTCAAGCCAAAGATCTAGCTTGTGGCTGACCTCGACAAACATATCGCAGACTGCCCTGGCGAACAAACATTAAGTTGGTGCCCGATCAGCCTTGGGTGTCGACATAACGGGTTAATGCGATTATGTAACCACTATTCGATTCATGATAGCGGAGATATATATATATAATACGCAGGGCTGAAACGATTAACAAATGGATCTTTGAAGGATTGTTTTTGATGGTGTGGCCTCTACTTTATGACATCCCGAGATACATACTTGACCGGTATTAAAAGAATACTTAATTTGTCATATTTTTAAACGAATTACACTAGTTTTAAAATTGGCTGTTTTATATTCATCAAATCGCAAAGAAGCAATAAGCTGATTGAAAGCATTCTACTACTTGACTTCAAACAGTTGGCGTAGCTTTGTCGTCATTCAGGCTTCTGACCCCAGACAACCTTGATCATCATGGTACCGTGCATCATGTTGTTGTGCAAATCACGGCGAAACTGAGCGGCATAGACTTCAACCTCCGCCCTCGACCACCCCTGCAGGTCTGCAATAAACGACAAGAAGCCCGGGATGTCATGTTCGAGGGCCAACTGGCCATACATTCCAATTTCCTTCAGCTTTGGATCCTTGGGCCACTGGCCAAGTGGCGCCTTCATTGTCAGGTCAGCCAGGATGATAACATTTGCTTCGTGCAATCGAGACGCAACCCGTACTCACATTAAAGACCCACTCCACAATATTCACAAAGCCAGCCTCTTGCATAGCTTTCTTCTGCACCCCGTCAGGCACAACGGTAAACGTCTGTCCCAGTTTTTTCCCACCGTCTTCGTAGATCTTGCCCCACTGCCCCATTGCACTCGTCTCAGGCACGGTGCCATCAGCGCCGATTATGAACGGTGACGCTTCGTAGCTCTCAAAGTATCCGCCCGGCTTTAGGCATCTGAGAGCTTCGCCAGCCAGCGCAACCCAGTCGCCGATGCTGCCAAGGAGGTAACGCCCGTGGACAAAGTCTAGGGAGTCAGGAGCGAAAGTCCAAGGCTGCGTGCAATCATCGATCTCGCTGTTTGTATATAAGCAAAATACATATGGACCTTGTCGTGCTGCAGACTTACAACTTCAAGTTCGGCGGCACCCAGCTTGGCTGGATGGGAGAGAGATCCGTGCCGGTGACCTCACAGTTGGGATATTCGTCGGCAAAATCACTGTTATGGTTTTAGTATGCGTGTTGTGCCAGAAAACAAAATGCCTTCGGCCCACATTGCCCAGATTCCCGTTCCCGTGCCGATGTCGAGAGCTTTCTGGACGGTAGTTAGCTTTAGATAGCTTGACCTGATACTTTCAAGGCACCTCTATGGTCTTTGGCAGTGGTGCCATATAGAGCTTTCCGTCCAGACAAAGCGTGAGAAAATGATGGCTGCTCAAGTCAACGGTCGAAGCCTCTGAGGGACTCTTGTGGTGTGTCCTACGCTAGATCCAGCATCTCTTGCTGTTGTTCGTCATTTGCACCCCTTTAAAGAATCAGTGAGCACCTGGGATAGGAAGACGGCAGTACAAGGTAAGATACCAATACAGAGTATTGCCCCTCTCGCTGTGGTACGTTCGTCCGAGAACGGTCCGATATTTGAGAATGCTCGACGTGATTGAAGCCGTGGAGCTGGCAGCATCGTCGCCGAGGGCCGAGTCATCGTCGTCCGGTATCTAGTCTCCCACAGCCGTGTTAACATGCGCGCGATGAACATACGTAAGGGGCGTGTGGAGCGAACCGACTCGGCCTCATCCAAGTGGTGATCATCCGGGAGAACACTGGCGGGGCCCTGAGTTGCGGGGGACGCTAAATTGCCGGCCGCCAAGCTGGCGTCGTTCTGTCTTTCGGCCGCCATAGTCGGCAGGGATTGATTCACTGAGACGAAGGCTATCGACCGATGATTGTTGGCAAATGTTTGTATCGTTCTTGCATCCGGGCCCGAATGGGAGGGGGACGTAAATTCTACAGGCGGTGAGATACAGCAGAAATGTAATGCGATCCTACTCGTACATAAAGTGAGGGGGCTGCATATCTTTTGTGATGTTAAAATAAGGTGGATACCGTAAAGATCACCTACTCCGTAAGCACCAAACAGGGCTTAGCCACCACACGTTTCAATTAAAGCGGTCATTTTAACGGGTCGCACTGAAGTCCAATGCACAAGTTGCTCAACAGCAAGCCGCGGCGTTCGAGTTAGTGCAAGAGCAAGGGGTTTTGCTAGGTTATAGAGACCTAATGGAAATAGCGTGCGATAACGCTTTCTGGCAAGTCTATTGGATTACTAGCCGGCACGACCAGAACAAATGACTGAAACGGAGTGAAAGTTTGTTGAAAGTTACGTAATCGCCACGTGACTAGCTTCACCGCCTCATAATGCTCCATGATCAACAACACTTGGGTCAATGAAAACATCTTTTATTGTACCAGCAATTTAGCATCCACCATCCGTCATCCATCATGACAGAGCCGAACGCAGATACCTTGGCTCTTATCGAGGCGTTGAAAAGGGAGCGTGCTGCTCGCATCGCTGCCGAGGAGACGGCAAGACGGGCAGAAGAGACGGCAAGACGGGCAGAAGAGACGGCAAGACGGGCAGAAGAAGCTCGTCTCGAGGCCGAAGAGACAGTCAGGCTAGAACGTGCTGCTCGCATTGCTGCAGATCAGCATGCACGTGAAGATGCTGCCAATTTCAGAGAAGCTCTCCGACGGGAGAAGGAAGAACGCGAACAGGAGCAACAAGGTATGCTTCCACTTCTTTCCCCCCTTCCTTACTGCCATCGTCTGCTCGAGAAACTGATGCGGTAGATTGCTTTTCCAGGCCAGACTCTCCACGAATACCTCGCACAAGCGTTTCAGTACTCCCTACATCTTCCTCGCCTCCTGACCAGCCCCCTGCCCGCCAAGAACCCGAAAACGAAGAAGACGCAAACGCCCAATTTCACAACGGGACGGACAGACATAGGAGGAAAGCATTATCCCCTTCGGCTATGTCAGTGGCCCGAATTCCAACAGCTCCACGAGGAGGCCTGGGCTCGGATCGAGGCTAGAATCGGCGAGCAGAGACAGTTCCCCTCTCTCAACGAAGGCAAGGCCGTCGAGCAGCAAATCCTCGACGATCTGCCGACGCAATTTCTAAAATCAGCGTACTTCCTGAACGAAGCGAGGACTTCGGCCTTCCTTCACAATACGCTACAAAAACCAGCTTCGAAGATCTTCAATGCGTACCTTGCGGCTAGTGGCACGACAAAGATGGCCTTCTTCAACAATCGCGATCCAGGCGTGCAACCCCGATCCCCGTCGAGTTCGGGCAACGACGCGCCTACCCCCTCCGGCAAGACACGACCTGACTGTCTAGTTTTGCGATCGAGAGAAGGGATGGATGCCGAGCGAGACGTGGGAGACGTGGATGAAAGCAACGACGATGATGGCCACAACGACGGCGACAACGATCCCACGTCTCCTCCCTTTTCTCGTTTCGTGATTGGAGAACACAAGGCAGCTCGTCGTTTGCGAGCCGCCGTCGTATCGCGCATCATCCAGGGTCCTATGCCAGAGGACTACATTGATCAGCTGGCCGACAAGCGCATCGGCACCCTCGATTCTGGGGACAGCACGACAGCAGACGGCTCTGCTTCGGTTCTGCCCGTCGCTACCGGGAGCAACAGTGTGCCGCCTAACCAGGTCTACCTTGCCTATGCACTCTGCCAGGCGTACCACTACCTCCTGATGGCCGGCTTGGAGTTCGGATACCTGGCTTCGGGCGAAACCCTCACCTTTCTTCGCATTCCCGAAAACGATTGCACGACGCTGCTCTATCACGTATCGCTGTTTCCAGAACACGCAACGACAAGCCCGTCGTCGCCTGCGATCGATCCTAAGACGGCTGACGACGCCGTGTTCCGGCGGCTTGCCATTACGCAGCTGTGCAGCCTATGCCTCCTCGCCGATGAGGCCGGCGATCGACCGCGCTCCTTAGGCTGGAGAGTGCAGGCACATCGGACAGCTCCGACATTCCCCAGACCGGGGAAGGGGAACAGCGCCGTCTCTCAACCGCCGTCCATTGTATCGGATCAGGCGTCGACTTCGTCCTCGGACGCGTCGTCTCGATCCGATGCCAGCTCCCTGGGGAAACGCAAGCGCCGCGACGACGACGACGACGACGACGACGACAACAACGGCCATGGCAGCGGAACCCGTGGCAGACTCGCGGTTCGATCACACCAGGCCCGGGTTCCGTCTCCGCTGCAACACCACGAGTCCTCCGTTCCAGATGATGAGCAGAGCGAACAGGGAGGTGGTGCATCTGGTGGCTCGAAGACGGCGGCGCACATGCTGGCAGTACCATCGCGTCCTTCCGACGCCGTGGCCTCGCAGCGCAAATTTCGGTACTGCACACATGCCTGCCTGCTTGGAGTTGCACGCGGACACAAGCTCGACTACAACTGCCCAAACGTCTTGTTCCACAAGAGCGCGGTCACCAACTACAATCTCAAGCTCTCGCCAGAGTTAGACGACGTGCATCCCATTCCGCGAGGCCAGTTTTCAGAGCTTGTCCGGCTCCAGCTGTCCGGGGACCTGGAGCGGGACTGCACCTGCTTCGTCGACATCTATTCGGGCAACATTGGCTGTCTCTTCAAGATCACGCTGACAGGCTTCGGATACACCTTTGTCGCCAAGGGCGTGGAGTCTCACAACTACAAAAGACTCGTCCATGAAACAAGCATCTACCGGGAGCTGTCAGACTTCCAGGGAGGGCTGATTCCTGTGCATCTGGGGCTGATCAAACTGGCAGTCGAATACCCAATGGTCGATTTTACGGTTGTGACACACATGATGCTGCTGTCGTATGCAGGCATGTCGATCTTCTCGGACCGCTTTCAGAGACGGGCAGAGCGGCTGGGTCTGGACGCCGACTGGGAGGCGGAGGCTGAGCGCACGGCACGTGAGCTCGAGGCCGCTGGTCTCGTGGATGAGGACGACAATATGACAAACATGATGTGGTGTGAGAGCACGCAGCGGGCGATGCGGATCGATTTCGATCACGCCTACATGGCGAGAGGCTAACACGAGTGCCCCTCTGAAACGGAACTTCCTTATGACCCGCAACGTATTGTGCTGAGCATGTTTCTATACGAGGTAAGGAATGCATTTGTAGTGTGGAATTTCGACCAAGTCGAATAGTAGCTGTATGTGTCGATTCCGACGCGAAACCAGTAGAGCTGTTAAGAGTATTTCCCAGACAGTCCCTAACCATTGTTGGCCTAACCCCGTATCATATTCGCTGTAGATTATGTCTGCCTCGTCGTGTACCTCATTCAGAACTATCTGTCCAGGGGGCATCGCCGCGAGGCCGGGAGAAGAAAAGCACAGACCGTGGTAAAGACAGCCTTGCCGGCGGCGAGCAGATGAGCCTTGTGAGCCCGCGCACTGCTGGCGGCGAAGACGACGCCCAAAGATAGCACAACGGCACAGCCCAGCCCCATCGACCAGAGATCCCAGTTCTTGGCGCGCCAGACCGACATGCGGGCGTCGGCTGTCTGCAGGTGCATCGGTCGCAGCTCACGGCCGCTTGGGTGCACACGCAACTCGGCGTCATAGAGCACCTCCTCGATCAGGTCGACGGCCAGGTGCTTCCTGCGCAACGCAACACGAGCGATGCGTTGCATCCGCGCCACGTTTCGTGCAATGTGGCCCGTGGTAGAGCGCCTCGTTGGCCGACGAGCCGCCGCCGTGGGTGAGGTAGAGGCGGCAGTGGGGATGGTCGAGGACGGCGCGCTGGGGGGCAAACGGCGGCATGAGAAGCTCGTCGGCGTGCTTTCCGTCGAGGAGGTCAGCAACAGAGAGGGAGCAGGTTCTGGTGGAGCGTGCAAGCGAGGCTGTGCGGTCAAACGCCCGACATGGCGACGGGCCGATGGACCAGATGACCCCGTTGATGTGGCCGGCATCCAGGGCGAGAACCAGGCCGTGGAGGATCGTGTGCAGGGTGGCCGTGGGCAGCACAATGTGGGTGCCCAGGGCCACGTACAGCGTCCGGTCGTGCTGCTGGAGGAAGTCGGCAAGCGGCGCGGACAGCGGCGGGTAGTCGTCGGCCAGTACGGGGCCCACGGGGGCGATGAGGGGCGGCAGGTCCTTGGGCGGCTCGAGGCCGAAGAAGGAGTTGACCAGCACGAGGTGGGCCGGCTTGGGGCCCGCGGGCAGGCGGTGGATGACGCCAGCAGCGCGTCGCATGCGCCTCGTCCACCTCATCCAAGCCAGGATGGCCGGCAGAGCCTTGAGGACCACGAGTTCATTACGTAAGCGAGAGCAGACGGAGGCGTTTTCCGAGGTCAGCGTCATGTCGACCTGGAAGCCGGGCTGGCCGGGGATGTAGGGCACGGGCGCCATGAGAAAGGGCATCTGCGGCCACATGACGGCCACGGGGATGCCGAACTCGACCATCATGTCCTTGGCGGCGGACTCGGCAAAGAAGTCGGCCAGCAGAAGGTCGGGGCGTGTCGCTGCATTTTCCGCCAGCCGCTTGAGGCCGGCGTACTCGACTGGCCAGAACGAGTCCCACAGATACTTGGACTGCATGATGGGGCCGAGGCCCTGGCCGGGGTCCCACTGCAGCATGCGGCGGTAGTGTGCCTCGGTCTGCTCGTCGGTCGGGCAGTGGCCAAAGACGTGGACTGCATGGAGAAAGGGACAACGCCCAGAGTCGCAAACTCCACCGTATGGCCACGGGCGGCCAGCAGGCGGCCTGGCTCACCTGCATGAGTGAAGCCACCGGTGGTCACGACGGCTAGGATGCGTCGGGCTGGCAGCGGGTCTGGTTGTGGCATTATTGTAAGGCAAAGGGGAAGTGGTAGTGGGCAAGGTCCAACGATCGAGGACGGGAAGCTCAGTGCCCACCAGTTCCCTTTTGAAGACCTCTGCGCCAGGTATGAGTACATCACCTCGTACGATGATGCTTTTCCGGCGGGTTTCTTGCAGCTCCGGATCCGACCCAAGAAGCTGCAGAATGGTTGCGTAATCCGCGTATTGCACGCATTTAATACGACCGGCCCTTCGGATCCACAGCCAGAGGGCTGGGAGCATGTGTTTGGCGCTTATGAGCCCTGTGGCAAGACGTTTCAGGGGATGCCTGCTTCGAATGTCGACAGATCCCACGGAAGATGGTTGCGTTCACGGAGTATATTCAAGGTTTGGTTAAGGGCTATGTACAGAAAAGATATTGGGAGAAGAAAAGGTGCAGCTAAAATGCTACAAATGGACATGCACGTAGGCCGTTTCGGAATTCAGAAAATGGTTGAGCTGACAACACAGACCTGCCGGCCAGCCTGGGCGCCTTTAGAAGCCATGTCGATGACAAAAGGGACAGTCTCAACTAAGCCGTCATGGTGACGGTGACGGTCTTGGTCTCAGCCGTGCAAGCAGACGACCTCGAGCGAGTCACGGTCATGGTGACGGTCGGGTCGGCCGAGCAGGACGTCGACTCCACGGCCGCGGCCGCGACAGCCTCGGCAGACGTCGTCACGGCAGCGCTTGCCGTGGTCGACGCCGACGTGGCAGCGGTGGTAGCGGCAGCAGCGGCGGCGGTGCTGACAGACGTGGTGGCGACGACGGAGGCGCTGGTGCTGGTGGTGGCGGTGCTGCCGGTGGCGTCGGAGCTGGCCAGGGTAAAGTCGATGCAGTTCATGTAGGTCTGGTCGATGGAGCGCGCATCCCACCACCACTGGAGAGCGCAGCCGCCGGCGGTGGCACAGGTGCTGGGCAGGTCGGAGGGGATGGTGACGCTGAAGGAGGTCTCGTTGGCGGTGACGCCGGTGGCCGTGGAGGCATAGACGGACCACGAGGCCAGGGCGCTGCCGATCACGCTGTTCTCGGCCAGGTTGATGACGGAGACGTTGGCGACGCCCGTGTGCGGCGCGACGATGGCGACGGTGAAGTCGACCACCTCGCCGGCCGTGTAGCTCTGGATGGTGGCCGCGGTGCTGTCGGCGAACTGGAAGCCGCGGCACTGCCACAGGTGGCAGGCGGTGGCGTTGAAGTCGGCCTGGTTGCTGCCCGTGTTGGCCATGTTCTGGATGTTGCCGTTGGGGTCCGACTCCATCTGGTAGTAGAGCTGCTGGCCGCAGGCGTCGAGCAGGCCGTCGCCCAGGGGACGCGGCGTCGGCGACGTCACGCGGCCGTGGGCGGAGACGCCGGCGGCGAAGACGGCGGCAGCGGTGATGAGTTGGGCAAACATGTTGAGGGTTCTGGGGAATTCCGAAATTCGGTGGGAAGGCTGGGTGAAAATAAAAAAAAACGGGCGAGACGGGGGCTTGGGATCAACCAAGGCACAGCTGTCTGAAGGGAAGAGAAGGAATGTGGGCAAGAACCTGGCTTGCGAGAAACGAATGGAATATCTTCCTGGGCGAAGAGAAAAAAAAGAGAGTGCGTGAATGTGTGCTGGTGAGGAAGCGAGAGAGACGGAGAGGCACCGCGCCCTTTTAAGCTGCAGCCTCTTGCCGCCGGACAGCAGCGTGGAAGCCCGCCGACGAGGACGGAGTGGACCCGGTGCCAAATCAAGGGGGCACGGCCATCCACATCGGATGATCAGACCGATCGCCCTTTTGACCCCTGCGCAGATCCCCTTTGTCAGCAGAGCGGCCCCGGCCGTTTCATACCGCCCCGTTGAAACAAACTAGGCCCTCGCGCCAGTCGCACCACTGGCCGTCGTCCGATGGGTGGCGCTACAGCAGAGCCCTTACGAGAATCGCAGCAGCCAGGGGCCGAGGCAGCAGAGCGCGCATGGAGGCCAGGCTCGGTACCAGTGGAGGCGGCTGCCCGGGCAGAGTGGGCACCGACCCCTGCCAAACTGGGCGGCTGACGACTGCAGCGACCTCCAGACCGCTACGGACCCTCTCATTTGCGGCTTGCGACAGAGCCTGCCCTTCCGTCTGCATTTCGGGCGCGAAACTCTGTCCGTATCACGGCCAGCCAGGCGAGCTTCGAGTGGTGGGATTCTGTTTCTCCTCGCGGCCAGGGTTGGCAAGCCTGCGAGTGGTCGTAGTCGCACTACCGTTAGCCCACCGTGGATGGCCCAGGTCGCAGTACCATAGCCCAGAGTTGAATCCGTCCATCCGTCCATCCGCAAAAGGGGCTCGGGATAGGAGAGATTAAGACAAGAATGGAAGATGTCGGACAGGCACCTATACCCACCGCAGAGAGAACCTCGACATGTGGTAGGTCGGTTCGCCGGTAAGCGTAACCGAAACCCCCCCCCCCTTGCTGTGGTGCCAAGGCCTCGGTGGAGATTCAATGTCCTGGGTAGATATGCATGTAGTGTCAAACATATCTCGTAAGTGATTTCCGAAACAAAGTACACGTCACGCAACAATCAACCGAGTGGCCAACATACATAGTATCAACCGGCCAATTTCCCAACCCCATCGCTGCTCCATTCCCGATCCGAGTCTCTTTCTGAGAGGCCCTGGCGAGCGTTCTTCTCGCCAGACGTCGGCTCAGACTCGCTGTCGCCGCCGACGGCCATGGTGCCGTAAATGGCAGACCTGTTGCTGCTCTCGTCGTAGACCTTGGTGAGGCCGCCGGTGGTGAAGAGCGTGATGGAGTGAGCCGCCCGTCTGTTTGTCTGCTTGTCGTTCTGGGGGATAAGACGCACTGCCGAGTTGACCACGGCTACTGCGACGAGGAGCACGGTGAGAAGCTGAATGTTCCCGGGCACCCAGCTGGAGACGTACTTTCGCTCGTAGCACGACATTGTGGGGGACAAGAAATGACAACTAAGGAGGCTTCAGAAGGAAGAGGGATTTTGCTTCTCGAGCTTCTCCATCCGAGAATCGTTTCTGGGCATTTGGCCTGCCATTTATATGAGGCTGGCTGTCAGAGCCGCTGCCAAACGGAAGCGAGGCTGCGTCGTGATCCGCCAGGTGCTGCCGCGCGCCGAGACCGAGCAGCTCTATGCCGACCTGCAGACGTACGTGGCCGACAACCGGGCCGTCATCAACGGCTGGCCCGCCGACGCAGAACGCGATCCACAGCCACCCGGGCCCGGTCTACCGCCACTCCTACGGCCACATCTTTGCCGGCAAGCCGCGGCTACACGCCGCCATCGCCTACGCGCTGCTGCGCCCGTTCTTCCGCCCGCCCGCCGACGACAGCTGACCATGGACGCCTCCACACAGACCGTGGTCGGTGCCGACGACGCTGATGTCTGGTACCCCGGCACCAAAAAGCTCGACAGCCAGATGCTCAGCTAGACCAGCCATCCCCATCTCCGTCCCGAGCAGTGTCTGGTCCACGTTCCGGCCCTGAGCCCGGGCGACGCCGTCTGGTGGCACACCGATGTAGGCTATGATTTTCTCTTCATGTTTTCTGTCTCTCTTTCTTTCTTTCTTTCTTTCTTCTTTTCTTTCTATTGTTCCTTTTTCATTTTTTTTTCATTCATTTTTATTTCTTTCTTTCATTCTTTATTTTTTTTTTCATCTTTCAGCTTTCATCTTTTTTTCCTCCTCCCCCCCCCCACACCCTAACACCTTTTAGGTCTACTATGCTGTCGAGCCTGAACACACCGGTCTTGGAAACGCGGCGGTCGTGTACGTGGCCGCCTGCCCGACTACGCCCATCAAAGGTATACGTCAAGCAGCTGCATGCAACGCTCAATGGCTAAGTCCCGCCCATGACGACATGGACGAGAGAAAACTAAAGGCCTACGTGGGTCATGTCGGCCTCGGCGAGGAAGCCAAGGCGGCATTTGGCTACTACCTATAGGCGGTCCAAGAACACGTAATCCGACTAATGCATATATGTATGTACATTCATACACGATGAAAGGGCAGGTCTAAACCGCTTAACTAAAAAACTTACTCCTGTACTAAGGCTTCTAAAGTTGTTCTTTCTTTTTAGCTAGCTTCAAATTTAAAAGAACAGGAATTTATTTCCAAAGAATTCTTACGAATCCAATAATGTAACAGTACAAGCCAAAGAGATATGCCTTGATATATTGTATCTTACCAATATGTTGCAGACTCGTTCGCTTACTGGACGACCAAGAACGCAAATGTGCATGACTAAGCACACTACCAGCCGGCACCGCTTCCGGGGCGCCGTTCGGACACCGTATGCATGTAAGATACAACAGCCTTTTACGTACTAGGTTGGGCAGCAAAAACGAGCCGTGTTTGCATAGCTGCCCAACGAGTCTGGCCGTCACCCGCCCCCCGCCATGGATGCCCATCGTACGATACGAGCGACTCTGAAGAGGTGCCAGGCTGAAGCAGAGGCTGGATGCTGGGCTGATTGTTATCAATACTGCAGATTGAACGGCCCCCTTCAAGTAGCGTCTCTCCTACTCTATCAATGATTATGGTCGTATCAACTTGATACACTCTGCCGGTCCAACTACGAGTACAATACCTGTCACTTTCCTCCAACTACAGTGTGCTCATCATCAAACACCGTATGGAAAAACCCCGTGTATGTTTGTAGTTGCCTTCTACATGCACGTAAAACAAAGAAATAGGCGAACCAGGGAAAGTCGGTCACTCCCAATTACCCTCAACAGCTCTACCAACCGCCCCGATGGACGACGACAAAGGCAGGTCGCTATCTGAGATTGCCCAAAACCACGGCGCATCCGTTGTATCGCAACTCGTTGGCATCGCAAGAACGCGTAACCAGATACCGAATGACAAGTATCTGTCATTCACCGACAGTCTCCAGTGTCTCCAGCCGTTTCGCACGCAGCTACGCCGAAGGTCCATTGGAGCTCACAGGAAGCAGTATGTCGCGCTTTCCTACACCAGCAAGCCATCGGAGCACGAAGCTCCCGAATGCGGTCAATACCTCGTCGAGAACTGGGACGACGACGACTTTACAAGCTCGACAGTCCGAAACTGCGTTTTCGACCGCGTCCTCCGTTACATGAGACACGTTGAGGTCAAGCTGCTCTGGATCGATGCCCATTGCATCCGACAGGAAACATGCGGCGACGACGAGTGCACCGACCACGGGTATTGCAACGAGAAGCGCCATGCCATCGAGGCCATGGACCGGGTCTACGGGCTCAGCAAGCATCCCGTGGCGCTCTTGGGCCGGCCGCTGCAGACGGCTTCCGAGCTCCGTCTCCTTGCACGGCTGCTGACGGGGGCGCTCGTCAAGGGCGAAAGCGACGGCGACAGCATTCTTTCGGCAAAAAGCTACATGGAGGACGCCAGAAAAGCGCTGCGCCTTCTGTACAAAATAACACGAGACGAGTGGTGGAGACGGGCATGGACGTTCCAGGAGAACTACCGTGGCGGACAGCACATGCGACTGCTGATCCCCCATGACCTGTCGCTGGAGTCGCAGAAGCGCAAATACGACGTCTTTGGAAAGATACAGGGCGAGCTGTGCGTCCGGTCGGTCGACTTTTCCGAGGAGGCGACGAAGCTCTGCGAGGTGCTACGCGAAATGGTCAATTTCCAGTTTCTGCCGTCGGATGACATCAAGGACATTGATGCAGTGCTCCGGGCAGCTGGAAAATACACGCTTACCCTGTCCGAGTCGAGCTGCATGACCCCGAGGGTGATTAGCGACCTCGAAAGGCGTGGCATGTCGCAGCGTTGGGACCGACTGGCTCTGGTCGCAAACTGCTGTCAGTATGCAATACGGCTGGATGTCAGGAGACTCCAGGCGCAGGATCACAGCCTCAGCCTGTCGGTGATGGCCATGTGTCTGCTGAACGGCGAGATGCTAGACAACAGCAATAGCCGGAGGACATCGGCGGCCGACCTGACAGCGTCAAAGTGTCTGGAAGAGCTGGCCTTCAAGTCGTTCTGTGCGCCCGAGGACGATATGCGGCCCCTGACATTCAACAAGGGCTGCCGACTGAGCAAAATCAGACTGACGACCGAAGGCATCGTGACAAGGGGACATGTATGGAAACTCGGTCGCGTTATAGATACTTCGGATCCGTCCATGTTCTACCCGAAGCTCCCATGGATCGACAATCCACACGGTCGCCTGTCACTCTTGCAGCGGAAGCTTCTCTTGCAGCTGGTGTACAGCTTGAAAACTTTGGGCTACGAGCCACTGTCTGAGCGTATATGCGATTATCTCGTCGCCGATGCAGACGCTGGACAAGACTATGCATCTTTTTCTGAAATGTATCTTCATCGCATGGCCGTGGAGCTGGCGGGGGCGATCGAAAAGCGGCAGAAGCTCAGACTAGGCGTTGTATGGGACTCGCCAGAGGACGGCCACCGGCCGTACCTTTCGGTCTTTGTATGGCCTGGTGAGGGCGGAAACGGGGCCGACATGCCGCCAGACGACTTCGTCTTTACGTCCATGTGGCCGGGCCAACAGGGATCCGAAACACACGATTTCAACGATATCGACCGCAATGTTTCCGTCGAGGTCGATCTCAACGAACCACGCGACGGAAATACTGTACCACATCTCCGTGTTCGCCGTTGGCTACACGGCATGTGTTTCTTCCAGGGCTGCTCGCGCCGAGATGTGATATTCCCTTGGCCGCGAGCGTTGCGGGAGATCGAGGCATAGGGCGATTCGGTAGCGAAACATGTTCTATGCGTTTGTTGGAGAGCAGTGCAGTGCAGATGATCGTACGAGCTTCGTTCCCTAGATTGACAGGATTGAACCCATCCACGCGGAAGTGTCTTGCTTTGCCTTCTTAGCCGTGCTACGTACTTCGAAGTGAAGAACCCCGATGGCCGTACACCGAGTAGCGTCGTGGTCATTTCTGATAGGATGAGAGGGATACTGACGAAGAGGATAGGAGGGGAAGGCGACGTAAAATACGGGGCCTATTTCCGCATGTTCCTTCGGAGCTGTCAGTTATTTCTCTTATCAGCAGTCTCGGGTTTCGCCACCAAAATGGCCTCTCTTCAAACGGACAGTGTTTGGCGCCAGGCAGGGCTGGACGTCGCCCGATTTGAAGCCTATGCAAAGCTACTATGTCTGCGGAACGGCGGCCAGGTGGAAGAGACCAGCACGTACGCCGAGCCAGACACTGACGACGGCCATGAGCCCAGCGACCGGTTCGACGTCTCGTCTGTCGAGGCTGCGACCGTCTGTAGCTTTGACCAGGAAAAGCTGAAGAGGGCCTTTCTCGACCGGCTGTCAGAGCTCGTGTCTGTCGAAAAGGGCGGCAAACAGGTCGCCTGCTGTATGATGGTGGAGTGGCCTGACCGTGTTGACGTGCTTGTGGCCAAGAACAATGGGTTTCGGGGAAACGAAGACGGCATACGAATTCTGCAGGAGCTGGCGTTGAGCCTGTGAGAAATCAGCAAGCTCGATACCTTTGGTTCGTTTGCATTCTCCCCGTCGCCTGCGTCATGTCCAAACTAACGGCATGTGTAGACCTTACTTTTGTTGACGGCAGCCGACAGCGGCTGTGGGACACCGTGTTGCAGTTGCATCAGACGAGAATCCTGCACCATGCAAGAACCGCTCTGACAGTGTTGAATACGATCATGCCGGCAACCAGCGATGACGAGCTGAGCCGGCAGCCTGACGACGACCGTGCTCTCATGACAGACCTCCAAGGATTCCGTGATTTGGCGACCAATGCAGACTACCTGGATACGCCCAAAGGCCGGGAAAAGGTCGTCGAGACCGCGCTTGCCATACTCACGCATCGCTCTGGACCGGACACGATTACCGGTACGAAAAACGCCGAGAAACTGGCCGACGCCTTGGGCTTTCTTTCCCGGCCGCTGACATGTTACGACACGTTTGTCCGGGACACGACGGCCGAGCGCGTGCTTGGCAATGGGACGAAACGACAGTCTTGGACCAGAAACAAGCTCATGCAGAGATACAATGCCCACAAGCTGCCACCAACAGAGGTCCACGCCGAAGTGCAGATCCTGCTGGCAGTACAACGCCACAACTGCATCGGCGCACACGCCGTGGCCTACATTGGCTGCAGCAAGCGCAGCTGCCTGCTGTGCGCCGAGTTTTTCCAGGCATCGGGCCCCTATGCGACGCGAGGCTGCCACGGAAAGCTGTACATGCCGCTGGGCCGTGCCCCTGATTCCGTGGATGACCGGTCCCCAGCGCCAGAGTCTGGCTCAGCGCCTCCGCCAGGTGGAACAGGCCATGAAGCAGAGGCTCTTGAGCCCTGCCACACCGGATCGCCCGCTCTTACATGCGCCCGAGTCAACACTCGGTGGATCGTCCGTGGCCACGTTCACGATCCAGCAGCCCACACAGGGCTCTGTTGCCAGGCTCATTGAACAGCGTCTCTCGGGCGAGCGGGAGGATGCCATCACGCGCTGGTCCGAACGGAACAGCGACGAGGACCAGGGGGACCATATTGGCGATGGCAGTATTGAGGCTTTTGATCTCGCAGAGTCAGGGCAAGTTTTGAGAGTACACACATGAGATCAAACCAACTGACGCGCGCACAGCGAAACGCTATCAGACGACGTGAGCACAAGCGAGTCTCCCACAAAAGAAGAGAACGAGGCAGAAGGCGGTGCTTGGCATGGATGTAGCAGCTGTGAATGCAAGACACGGTCTCACTGCACCTTCTGTGGGCGCGGCTGGCTCTGTGGGAAGAGGGATACGGATACTGCCTTGCAGGCCCTTGAAAGCGCCCGGCCGCGTCTCGAGCCGCCATATCGCGACGTGGACTGGCAGCGGATGGAGCCGCGGTCGCTGCGGTACTGCTTTGCGTTTTATGCCCCTGCCCTCGAGAGCATGTATCCGAACCCCAACTCGCGACACGACGATATATGGTATGACTTTGGCTTTGCCGTCTGCAGCAACAGATTTGAAGAAATGTGGCTCGGCGGTTTGTACAGCAGGCTGTTTGGCGACGAAGCCATGGGAGATTACGAGAAGAGCCTGGGAAGCGACAGGCCGCTGGTGGGTGGCAGTCGGCGTCAGCAGCGGCATTGTCCCTTGCTCGAGTTCTGGAAGGCGTACGAGGACGGCACGCTGCCGCTGCTCTTTGCAAGCTACAGCCCGGGACGAGAGCTGGACGCATTGCACACAGTCTGCACAGACCCATGGAAAACAAAAATAGACTGCTTACTCTTTGAGGAAGGAGAAGGACTCTGAACAAGGCACCTTGGTGGTATATGAAGTTTAGGCGTCGTACTTGGAAAAGCAGTGACTGTTTACTTTGGCAAGGCATTCTAATCAGAAAGACGCAGGCATCCAAACAGGCGTGTAGGAACAGCCCCCTTTACAGCAGCTCCTTCAAGATTCGCACGCCCTCCTGCGCGATCACGTTGTGGGACTGGATGGCTTCGAGGTACGTCATGCCCATGGCAATGTCTGCGCGCCAGACACGCTGCTCCTCCTGCGAGCCCGTCCACGCCCGGCACTCGTCGACGAGGTATCTCGCGGCACTGAAGACGTAAAACGACAGGGCCCACTGCCGCCGCTTCGTCACCGGCTGGTGCCAGTGGTGGCAGATCCAGATCAGCTCCCGGGCCGTGGCGATGCAGAGGCTGCGCGCCCAGCTGTAGGGATGGGGCATCGTCGTCGTCGTCGTCGTCGTCGTCCTGGCCAGCCACGCGCCCTGCAGCACCTGGTTCGTCCGCAGCCGCAGGTGCAGCAGCACCAGCGTAATGTCAAGGCGCTGCCACACGATCCACGGATGCGCCGTCTCCAGCCCGTCGGCCACCTGCTGCCGGTCCGGCTGCAGATACTGCGGCAGCGTGTTGAGGATCTCGGCCAGCGCGTCGTCCGTCCGCCGCACCGTCTCGTCCAGAGCAGCTGCCCCGGCCGTCGTTCGCAGAGACGCCTGGAAGCGGTGCCACACCCTCGCGCTCCGCGCCATAAAGGCGTGGTAGTGCACCGGGTCGACGAAGCAGCCGTCGGGCCCGATGATCGGCCGCGGGCTGCCGTCCACCGACGGCAGGGCCACGTCAAAGTCGCCGTCTCGCACCATCGGAATGCGGTACGGCACCTGGAGCCTGGGAACAACGGTCAGAAACACGGCCCGGACCGGACGGCCTGTCCTGTGCCACCTCGTCTTACCAGTCGCAGATGACGAGTGTCCACCACAGCCGTCGACGGGCCTCTTGGCTCAGCCCGTCGGCCGCAGACACGCCCGGCCGGTCGAGCCCCAGCCGCTGCGCAATGCTCAAGCCGCAGGCCCAGACAGACTCGTACAGGTCCTTGTCGCCAAAGCTGACAAAGCAGATGCTCAGGACGGCAATGGCCTGCACCGTGCGCATGTCCGGCCGGCGCATAAAGTCGGCCTTGTGCAGACAGAAGAGCGCGGCGTCGTACCAGTTGCGCAACAGGGTGGTGTGGCCATGGTTGACTGCGCGTATCAGCATCAGACGTGTCTCGAGCGGGTCACACGGCCAGAGGGTTCACCCACGCGCAGAGAGGCCCAGCTGGTCCGCCTCTTCGTCGTCCATGGTCAGCAGCGCAGCCTGGACCCAGTCAGTTCCGGCCGCGTCTCGTTTCCCTGGTTGCGTCACGTACCGTGATGACACTAAAGTAGATGGCCAGCCACGAGGCATCATACTCGCGCAGCGGCGTGCCGGACTGTAGCGCCAGAAGAAAGCGGCTGTGCTCATGCTCAAATTGCGGGTACTGCAGCGCGTAGTGCACCCACGAATTCCACACCTTGTCGTACTCGACCAGCCCGAGGCTGCACCGCCTGTCTGGCAGGATGATCGAGTCCCAGTCGACAAGGTCGGGCGCGGGCGGCTGCTGCGCAGAGAACCGGAACAGGGACTCGTCGATGGCGCGTGTTCGCTCAACCGTAATGTGCACAGCGTCGTTATCCAGCCGTTGTGGAGGTGATGGCGTCGAGTCTCGTTGTGGCTGCTGTTGCTGCCGCCCCCTCAGCTGTGCGATCTGGACAAACAGCTGCTCATACGTCGGTCGATGGCCGGGGTCCTGGGCTCTGCTCCATTGTCAGCAGGAACTTGACTGCTTTGCCAACGATTCCACTTACTTGGTCACGTGGCCTCGGACGATGACCGTCTCGCGAACACACAGCTCCGCCTCACCGCGCCGGATGCACGTCGAGCACGGCACGTCCTTGTTGCATCGCACCTTGCGGCTCGAACACGGCTGGCAGCTCCGGGGGGCGCGCTGAGTCGTTCGCAGGGAGAGGGCGGTGGTCTTACTCGAGGTGTTCGACATCAAAGCTGTGTTCACGGTCAGATACACTATTACAGGATGGGATCGCCAGAAAATCGAGGCTGGGCTGTCCCTGTATTCAAGACTAGCCCAAACCCAGCCGGTGTAGGGTGTGGATACAGGTATTATCGTGGACGGGGTAAACTGCTGACGTCAAAAGTGCAGTTCTCCAGAATGTGAGATAAGATAAGATACTTCATTTGGCTTAGTAATAAGAATGCGGCTGATTCGTCCAGTCATAATCGCGATATCATCGCCCCACTACAGACGACAACACGAGTCATCACACAACAACGCCGTCCCACCAGCCGCCGAGACGCAAGGCGGTCAGGGTGCCCAAGTTCGTCGACCCGTCCGCCTTGATCAGAGGCTCTTCCGTGTCGCGAAGAATGTCATAGGAAGTAGTGTGCTTATTACAACTACCGACTTTATCCATGCAACCTGGCAAAATATTATTCATACAAATTATCTTTTAAATTCTGGCTAGACTTTAAGCCACGGTATATTATGTCACATGCTACTCCGTATTGTTCTACAACTAACTATCCTTCTTGGCATACAGCGGGGGCTCATCCAGGAGTTGGAATTCAGTGCGCTAGCTATCTGCCGTGGACATGGAACATGATGGTAATACATAAGCTTAAGCTAGAAACACAAAGGATGCGATTGGTGGAACTTGAGATGTCGTGCCAGGTGGTCAGCAGTGCAGATGTACCTAGACGGAAGCCATGGCAGCCCGCTTCTTTTCTTTCTGCATCTCCCTGGCCACCTTGACGCCGAATCCGTGCTGGAAGATCTTGGAGATCTCCTCCAGGGTCACGCCCCTGGCCTCTGGATAGCAGAAGTAGACGGCAACCCAGCCGAGGATGCAGATGGCGGCGTAGAAGCCAAAGGCGCCAGAGGGGGTGGTGTTTTCCATCTGGGTCAGAAAGGTGGAGGACACGATGACGTTGCTGGCCCAGCAGGTCATGGAGAGCATCATGGTGCCCATGGCACGGACCTCCATGGGAAAGAACTCGGACGAGAGCCAGGCGGTATTGCCGGCGCCGGAGCTGTAGGCGGCGACGAAGAGGACCATGCAGATGAGGACGATGATCTCGTGGGCGCCGGGCGAGACGCCGGGTCGGAGGTCGAGGGTGTGGAGGTCGACGGGGATCCAGTGGAACATGACGGCGGCGATGACGAGGAAGGTGCCCATAAAGGGCAGGGTGAGGAGCAGGATGGTGCGGCGGCCGACGCGGTCGACGAGAAAGAGGTTGACGATGGTGAAGAGGAAGTTGGTGCCGGCGATGACGGTGCTGACGGCGACGGCGTTCTTGAAGCCGACGAGGGCGAAGAGGGTGGGCGAGTAGTACATGAGGCTGTTGAAGCCGCTGAGCTGGCTGATGGCCATGAGGCCGCAGGCGGCGGTGAGGGCGCGGAAGTTGGCGCCGATGCAGTAGAGCTGGCGCAGGTTCCACCAGAGCGACTTTCCGTGGACGAGCGACCTGGTCTCGTCGACAAAGTAGGTGATGTGGCGGACCTTGTCGCGGACCTGCTGGTCGGAGGCCTGGGGGTAGATGCGGCGGATGACGGCGGCGGCCTGGTCGGGCTTGCCCTGGTAGACGAGCTGGCGGGGGGACTCGGGACAGAGGGTGAGGAGGGCGACGAGGACGACGGCGGGGACGGCGCCGCCGCCGACCATGTAGCGCCAGCCGCCGGGCACGTGGGCAAAGGCGGCGCCGATGCCGTAGCTGATGAGCTGGCCGCCGGTGATGCTCATGTTGTCGAGGCCGATCATGCGGCCGCGGTACTGGGCGGGCGAGATCTCGGCAATGTACATGGGCACGATCATGGAGGCGCTGCCGACGCCGAAGCCGACGACGAGGCGGCCGACGGTCATCTGGGCGACGGTGAAGGAGGCCGCCTGCAGGGCCGCGCCGATGGTGAAGAGCACGCAGCCGAGGTAGATGGGCGGGCGGCGGCCGTAGCGGTCGGCGCTGAGGCCGGCGAGGATGGCGCCGAAGAAGGCGGCGCCGCTGGTGATGGACGTGATCAGCTCGCGCTCCGAGGCCGACAGCGTCTTGTGGTCCAGCGACGAGCCGATGTAGACGAGCACGGCCGCGATGATGCCCGTGTCGTAGCCGAACAGCAGTCCGCCGAGAGCTAAGCTTAGTCAGCACGATGGCGCAGACGGGGGCGCCCGCGAGCAGGGGGCTGTCTGTCTGTCTTACCGGCGGTCAGAGACGTCAGCCAGACGAACGGGCCCGACGGGGTCTGCTCGATGCTGTCGAGGGCGTCGAGCTCGGCCAGCGTCAGGGGCCGCACGCTGCAGTCGCCGAGGCCCTCGTCGTGCTCGCTGGTCAGGGCCAGGTCCTTTTTTGCGTCGTCGTGGGAGTCCATGCTGGGAGCGGGGGAAGAGGAGGTGCAGAGGGTAGAGAAGAGCCGGAGAAGAGAGCCGGCTGGGGATGCGGATGGCAGGAGGCAGTCTCGTGCTCGTCTCGCAGGCGACGACGGCATCTTAAGAGCTCGAGCGAGCCTGCGTCCGCACAGACTCTCGTGCAAGTCGAGCAGCTGTTGTTCAGAGGGGGGACCAGCTCACAGGTGGAGCCACACGGCGGCCAGAGGACAGGGGACAGGATTCGGGATACATTGCCTAACCGGGCTGCTGACGGCAGCATGGGCAAAAAGGGCAGAAACGGACCAGAAGGCGAAATCCCGTGCCGTCGGCGTGGTCGGGGAAAAGTGCACTGCCGAATCGCTGCTGGCGCGACAGCCCGCTAAACCTGGACGTAACGCGGGGTAATGGGGCACCCCAGGTTTTCCGGGAGGGGGCTCTGGCGGGCCTGTGGTGGGCCCTGCAGTGGGGGCCTGGGCGGTGCACCATTCGGGCCTGGCGACTGGCCCACAGCGCCGTGGCCCAAAGTACAAGTATCGCTCCCTGTCGTTGTCTGGCCTGGGGGAGCAGTGGCCGCTTTTCAGCGATTTGGGCAAGGAGACCCGCCGACCTGCCCTTTGTGTGCCCCTGTCGAGTCAGGTGCCTGGACAATGTCTGAAAGCGGGGTCGACGGACAGAAGAAGCTGGCCTCTCGGAGGACCCGGATTGGCTGTCAGGTAAGCGTGGCCGTCGTGGCCGTCGTGGCTGTCGTGTCTGTCGTGGCTGTCGTGGCTGTCGTGGCTGTCGTGGCTGTCGTGTCCCTGTTTTCTGAAGCTGACAGCCGCCACAGAACTGCCGCATCAGGTATGTTGCACGCTCTCGCGGCGCCTCGTCGTGTGCTGACCGGCCCGTGCTGCCTCGTCTTCCAGACACCTGAAATGTGCGTTGTCGAGAAGGCCCAACCTGTGCGGCCAGCCGAGCCCCTGCTGACGTCCCAGGTGACGACCGGGAGCCGTCGTGTCGGTCGTGCACGGCCGAGGGCAAGACCTGTGTCCGCGGGCTGCCGACCAGGTTCCGCCACGGCTGGAATCCCTCGTAAGTCTGCCGGCTGCCGTCTGCCGTCCGCCGTGGTGGCCTCGCGCCGTTTCTGACGCCGTGCCAGCATCACCGACCATCGCCGGCTGCACACGCGGCCGTCCCAGTTCAGCTTCGCGCCGGACCAGCCATGGTGCCGCACCCGCCATCCGCTGACGTTTGTCGACGAGAGCCGCGAGATGCTCTCGCTCTACGACGGCCTGCCCGACGACGACTTTGACGAGACCGTCACGCCGTCCTCGGCCACCGGCGGCACCCGCGTCGCCGCCACCACCACCATCGTCACGCCCTCCTTGGCCGACCACGACGACTGGCCGTCCGTGTCCGCCGTGTCCGCCGTGTCCGTCGTGTCCGCCGTCTCGGACGTCGTCCGTCGCCACCGCACCGAGTCCTTTGCCTCGACCGACTTCGACCCCGACCCCGACCCCGACCCCTTCTTCTCCTTCGACCTCGTCGACCACGGCCACGCCGACGTCCTCCCGGCCGACAGCCTCGCCTCGCCGCCCGTCGGCTCCCCCCCCCCCGGCACGCTCCGCTACGGCAGCATCGGCATCAGCGACCTCATCAACTCCCCCGAACCGCGCGCCTCGGACGGCCACTACGCCTCCTCGTCCGCCTCCTCGTCCGCTCCGCCGCCCAACACAGGCGTCTCGCCCGACCTCTCCGTCTGGCCGCTGGAAAACACCATGGAGTCCTGTCTCTTCCGCCACTTTATCGACTTTGCCGCCCGCTCCTTTGACCTCTGCGACCTCGAGCGCAGCTTTGCCGTCATCGTGCCCTGTCGAGCCATGCTCTACGCCCCGCTCAAGAATGCCATGTTTGCCATCAGCGCCAAGCAGCTCAGCCTCACCAGCTCCTTTGACAAGAGCATCTCCGACCGCTACTACCAGAAGTGCCTGGCCACGCTGCGTCCCATGCTCAACGACGAGGCTGCCCTGGTCGACGAGAACCTCTTTGCGGCCACTGTGATACTGCGAAACCTCGAGGAGATTAACGGTATTTCTGTGCCCCTCCCTTTTGCCGTTTCTTTCGTCCCTTTCTCTCGTCTCTTTTCTTTCGCTAACCCGCTGCAGTCCCGCTTGCCGGCGCCGATTCCAACACCTACCTGCTGGGCAACAGCCTCTTCGTCAAGGCCGCTGCCGTCCTCCACGACTCTGCAGGGTCCTCGGCGCCGCTCCTGTTCTCGGGCCTGCGCCGCGCCGCCTTTCTCGTCGCCGTCCGCCAGGAGATATACACGGCCTTTGTCTCCCAGCGGTCCATCAACGCCTCGTTCAGCCCCTTTGTCGTCGACCTGGCCCTGGACGTGGAGGGCGACGACTTTGACTGGGCCAACCGCGCCGTCTTTCTGCTCGCCGACGTCCTGCGCTTCTGCTACGGAAAGGCGTCCATGTCGCCCGACGACATCACCGCCTGGTACGACCGTCTGGTCCTGTACAGCCAGATCTGGCACGAGAAGAAGCCGCTCAGCCTGTCGCCCTTTTACTTCAGCGACCCGCTGGCGCCCAACGGCAGCGGCCCCGACAGCCCCAGCAGCCCCGGCGTGACCACGGCCGGCACGGCCGCCTTCTTCCCCGAGGTCTGGCTCATGTCGGACGCGGCCGCGACGGGCATGCAGCACTACCACCTCTCGCGCATCCTGCTGTATGCCTTTGATCCGCGCGCGCCGCGCATCGGGCCCAGCCGCGCGGCCTTTGCCAAGAACCAGGACCGGTGCATCCGCGAGGAGGTCCGGATCCTCGTGGGCATCGCCAAGAGCAATCCGCACTGCCGGCCCAACTACGTCTCGGCGTGCATGGGCATAGCCGTGGCGGGCGAGCGGTTCGAGGAGCGGCGGGAGCAGGAGGAGATCATGGCGTTTCTGCAGGAGACAGAGTCCATCTGTGCGTGGCCGACCGGGACGGCGAGCGAGCATCTATCTGCGGCTTGGGGGTGGGCGTGTAACGATAATGAATAGAGAGGTTTGTAAGATACATTATGGGCATACGTAGCTTTTGGCGCCTGACTGCAAGTACACTTAACTCAGCACAACATTACTGACAGCACAACAGTACTGACAATAGTACTGCAAACTACTAACAATAGCACTGTAAACTACTGACAGCACAACACCAGTGACAACAGCACTGCAACTATCACTGATAAATTTATAACTTGCCAACAGCACTGTTACACTGCAACACTACACTGCAACACACTGCAACACACTGCAACACACTGATAGCCTGCTGTCCCTGCCATCCCTTCCCCCCTGCCATCCCTTCCCCCCTGCCATCCCTTCCCTTCCTGACACCCCCGCCTCCACTCCCCTACTCGACCTCCCGCCTCCACACCTTGACCGGCAGCTCCTTCATCATGTAGTTGGTCGTCTCCCACCGCACCGGCTCCCAGTCCTTGGACGGCAGCGCAAAGTCGTAGCGGTGGACCACGGACGCCAGCAGGACCGTCTGCTCGAGGTAGGAGATGTTGCGGCCGATGCAGCCGCGGGCGCCGGTGCTGAAGGCAACAAAGCCGCTCTGCAGCTCCTTGGCCCCCTCGCCCAGCCAGCGCTCGGGCAGGAAGCGCTCCGGGTCGGGAAAGACGGCCGGGTCGCGGTGGGCCACCCAGGCCGAGATGCTGACGCTGGTGTTGCCGGCCACGTGCTCGGACGCCACGACGAGGCCCTCGGGCGGCGTGCGGCGCGGCAGCCCAAACGTGGTCGGCGGCGTCAGGCGCAGCGACTCGTCCAGCACGGCGCGCAGGTACGGCAGGTACTTGACCTTCTGGTACGGCGCCACCACCTCGTCGGCCGCCAGCACGCCGTCGATCTCGGCCCGCAGCGTCCGCAGCACCGCCGGGTTCTTGATCAGGTGGTACAGCACGTTGACCATGGCCAGCGCCGTCGTGTCCGAGCCCGCGTTCATCATGATCGACACCTCGGCCACGATCTCGCCCCAGTCCAGGTTCTGCTTGTGGCCGCCGCGGTCCTCCATCAGGTTCTGGAAGAAGTCGTTGAGCTTCTCGCCCGCCTCGTAGCGCGCCAGCCGCACGCGCGCCCGCCGGTACACAATGTCGTTCCAGTTCTCGTTGAGCTTCCACAGCCGGTGGAACCGCCGCGAGACCAGCTTCGACGCCCACACGTTGAACTTGTACCAGTCGTACGCCCACACCAGCCGCGTCTGTGCCAGTCCCGTGCTGTGCAGCGCCTCGCGGAACCGCACCCGGTGCACCACCCCGTCCATCCGCTCGCCCTCGCACTCGTCGCTGCCCTGGTCCAGGAACCCCAGCCGCTCCGACAGCCCAATGTCCGCGATCGCGTCCAGCGTGAAGAAGTTGGTGTACTTGCGGTAGTCAAACGTCACGTCCGCCGGCTCCGGCGCCGTGTTGGCCGCCAGCGGCGCCGTGCACGCCTTGTCGCACGCCCGGATGAACCGCTCCGTCTTGTCCGCCACCTTGAACTCCCAGTCCTCCAGATTCTTGAGCGCGTACGCCGCCGACAGCACCTTGCGCTTCCGCGCGTGTTCCGGCCGGTCCACCACGTCCGCCAGGTGGTAGTGCGTGCCCGCGAGCGTCGAGTAGAACGTGTCCTTGGTGCACGGCGAGCCGTGGCCGTAAATGTCCTGCACCCCGCGTGTCCGTCAGATCAGATCCATGCACGGCCGTCTTGCCCGCGACAGCCCTTTCCGACAACCTCGTCACGTACCTTGATCGCCTGTCCTCCGGCAAAAGAGAGCGCGTTGGGCCCGGTGCGGATCACCGGATGCTTCTGGTGCAGCCTGTACAGCTTGTCCGAGCGGAAGCCTGCTGCCGTCTCGTACATGAAGCCAATGTTGGAGATGCCCGCCAGCCAGTTCACCGACGGGTATTTCCGCAGCCGCTTCTCGTCGCGGAAGTAGACGTAGAGGGGATGCAGGACAAAGAACACCGCCGCAGCAATCGCTGCCACCGCGGGCACAATAATGGTATACATGGTCCGAGGTCCCAAGGAGAGCGAAGCTGTTTCTGCTGTCGACGGGTGGTCTGATCCAGGAACTGTTCCCCAGATGGCCGGGGGGTGAGAGCCTGGTTAAAGACATCGTCGACTTGATCGCTGGACGCCCGAAATGGAAGATCCGTCTCTGCCGTTGTCGTCGCCCAACGGAGAAACTCCGTGCCGTAATCGTGGGGTCGGGGAGACAATTTCCTCTTGCGGAACCGTAGCGGCGGGAGCGCTGATTCTGGGGCGTTGAAAGAGGAAATTTTCCCCATGGGCTCGGTCTCGTGGCCTTTTAGTCTGGGGCCGGCCCTCTTTAGGGGGGTTGCTGAATGGGGAAAATGCAATCATAGGATCGACGGCGTCTCGATGGCCGTTAGTACTGTCCCGTGCTGTCCGTGTTGTCAGCATTGTCAGCATTGTCAGTATTGTCAGTATTGTCAGTATTAATGCAGAGTCACCTCACGAAAAACATACGACCCAACCGCAGTCAACGGCCACAACACAGAAGAGAGAAACGGACCAGCCCACCTTCGCAAAGCCATGGCGTCCAACTTGACGACCGTGATTGGGCTTCCCGCAGACAAGGCAGCCGTGGTCCTGCCCCTGGCTCTTCCACAGTCTGTTGGGAAGCTCGGCCTCGACGCATACAGCGCTGCTCTCGAGATCTGGCGCACAGCCCGGCCCAAGACGCCGGCGGATGTCGTTGCCCTCGTTGCCTGCACGCTCGTCTCGGCCGTGCTTCTGATCAGGCCGTGGGATCATCCGGATCCGTACCTGTCCGTCTGGTTCGAGAAGCCGCAGTCCAAGAACGGCGCGAGCGGCAAGACAGGCCAGACGGAAACCCGCAACATTGCCCAACGGCTCCAACAGCTGGTAAGTCCCGGCGCCCGGCAGTTCGTCTCTCCCGTCTGCTCACCCCCCCCCCCCCCCCGGTAG